>JASDQU010306199.1:6970-19595 GCA_032191745.1 Picea mariana
ATGTCTCTCTTAGAGGTTTCATCTTTACTCTCCAAAGGTATTTTAGTACCTTTATCATTACCCTTTTGTACAAGGGTTTCTTGTTTCCCTTCAGTAGGCTGAGAACTACCTTTACCCTTCTTCCTCTGAATAAGGGTTTCTGATTTTTCCTCCATAAGATTTTCAGTGCTCTTACCCTTATTCTTTTGAATAAGGGGCTCAGGTAAGGACTGCTCTTTGAAAACCTCCTTAGGAATTGATGACCTTGTGAAAGGTATTTTACCTTTTATTTCAACTTCTGGAGGAGAAGAGGGAAAGAGGATATTCTTCCCTTTCTTGGATGCAACTTTGGTAGAAGAAAGCACCTCTTCTAACCTTGGTGGAGGAGGTGGTGAAAAATCTTTGTGTGGAGAAGGAAAAACTTCCTCCTCGGCCTCTATGACCTACTCGCTGATCTTTGGAACTTGAATAGGGGTTCTTCTCTTTCTCTTCCTACTGGTCCATGCTTTAGAAGTATTGGTGGGTGAAAAAGGACTTGCCTTCTGTGATTGAGGAGTTGCTACTAGATCCAACTTGAAATGAGAGGTAACCACAAAATGTTCCCATGAAATCTCTTTTTTACCCAATTCCTCAGATACTAGCATTATGATTAATCCAGAGTGGAAAAGGCTAGAATCCACATCTTTAGATTTGGCCTGTATCATGTCTAACATTTTACCTATACTCCTCAACAAGTAATAAGGAACATTCATCTCAACCTTACCAGTAAAATGTAGCAAAAACCTTATATGGTACTAGTACAAGGTGTTGAATCTCCCTTCACAAGTAAAATATCTCTGTAAGATCTTTAGTAATCTGTCAAATTGTTCAATCAGTTAACTCCTTGGAATACTTTTGGACAATTCATTGGCTTGATATTCGGGTTTAAAAATATATTTTGCATAGGCTGAACTCAAATTCGTGGCTTTGAACCACCTTTCACCTGTAATGGGGATCCCTGCTGCTACTGGGATAGAGGCTTCAGTAACCTCAAACTCCAAATCAAAAACCTTGATTTCTTGCCATCAAAGTGTAGTGCAAACTGTCTTGCTACCTATGGATGACCTCTCTGCATGTTCTGACAGAAAGAGAGGCATCCTACTCTTTGAAAGGCCTCTCTTGCTATGGTTTTTGTATCAAAAAGATGCATGTCCACCGGTTCTGTTCTGACCACCTTGCCACCTTTGTGTGTCTTCCTCGATTGAGGAGTCTCCATGGCTCAAAATGAGGGCTTTTAAGAAGTTTAAGGGATGGTAATGACCAAGAAGGATTTGAATAGGGCTTCAAATAGATAAGGCTGACTCTTTAGATAGACTGATGCTAGTAAGCCAAGCTAGACTTTTTAGGAATTAAACCCTTAGGCTTTTACATGTATTCTGGAGTGTAAATAGTGAGGAGGTAGTCTAAATTTGGCCCTCTACAATTGAGTGAAACACCAAACCCCGAGGTCAAAGGAAGCAATGAAAACAGAGTTGGTTTGAGTAGGGCCTCTAGGTAGCGCAACGCATACACAGAGGATAGGCTATTTACAGCTTTGCAACTTTAATGGTTAAAGAAAACAGCAGTGATCATACCATAGATACAAGAAAAGAGATTTACAAGTCCGAAGAGGAGAAAAACAAGGTTACCATGCAAATATGGATCCCTTACTACTGTGCAAGCTTAGCAAAATGGAAACCTGAGCACAAATTTCCTATGAAAATTAATACGTAGAGGAGGTAAAATGGGAAACTTGTGCAATGGACACTTGTTGAGATCTTCAACGCAATATTAGAATGAACTTTGAGAAAACATCAGCCCTGGAATCTTCATTAGCATCAGATTTTGTTTACATGCAATCGCCTGATCAGAACTTATGAATTTGCACAGCGCAACACTGTTGAGTATTTCAAATTATAAACTATTATGAAAGCTCATAAATGGAATATCTTTGAAGGCATCTTTAACCGACTTCTGGCACTGAAAACAAGTGACATGACATCATTCGTGGGAATCATGGCTCGAGGTGGAAGTGTGATGAACATAATAGGCGCTACGGAACTGCCTAATAAGTAGGCAGTGCATCCACTTCAAAATGTGATTAGAAAGGTAAGCGAGGACATTGAGGTATGCCTATGAGGTAATGAGTGAGAAGAGAGGAGTGTCACATCAATCTATTCATGGGAGGGATCGACCTAGGGACAAATCATGAAGGGGACCAAAATAAAACATGAGCTATAAATGGTTTAAGGATCAAAAATCAATTTGAGGATCAAATTAGAGCTAAGAATCAAAAACTTTAATCATCCAAGGGGTCCTACCAACCATAAATTTTAAAGGGATGAGACCTTAAAAGAAAAAATTAAAATCTAAGGCTTAAAAAAGGATTGCAAACAAACTAAAAAGACCCAAGGCAATTTAGTGTGATAACATTGGCTCCATAGGGGATGGCATGCCCCATGTGGGCTGCCAATAATGATTAGATATAGTGCCTTATCCTAAGGCTATGGGGTTAGTTATTGAAACAAAAATAAAATAGAATGATATTTACAATGACATGAAGAGCCACTCAAGGCTCAAGAAAAGTACTTTTTCAGGAAATTCTCATTGACAGGGCCACCAAAACCTCTTCATGCTCCATATTCTACAACTTGAAAGTGTTATTAGAGAATACCTCAGATATTTTGAAAGGAACCATCCATAAAGCTTCAAATTTACCGTGCTTTCTTTTATCCTGCTTCGGTGCATCCCATTTGAGCACTATATCACCCAATTGAAAGTCCTCTTTTTTCACCTTTTTGTCAAAAGCCTACTTAATATTCAGTTGATGGTCAGCTACTTTGTCTACAATCTACTCCTGGGTTTGTTGCACTTCAACTAGATGTTGAATCCTTCCAATCATATGATCAAGTTCCCCTTGATAATCTTGGAAGAATTTTGCCATAGGTAAGGCAAGCTGAGAAGGAAAAGTTGCCTCAACTCCATATACCAGCTGGAAAGGGGAAAGTCCCAAGGACCTTTTCGCTGTCACTCTATCAATCCATAGAGAAAATTTGAGTTTTGAATCCCATGTCTTTTTGTTATCCTCTAACAGCGTTTTAATGATCTTTATAATGCTTTTGTTCGAGGATTCTGCGAGCTTGTTTCCCTGCGGATAGTAAGGGGTGGAATGAATCAAAGTGATCCCAAACTATTCACATAACTAAATTAATGGTTCAGCCTTGAATGATGCAACATTATCAGTGATGATTCTATCAGGACACCCAAACCTTGCTATGATGTCTTCGAGGAAACCAATGATCACTTTTTGTGAAGCATTCCTTGTGGGAATAGCTTCGATCCATTTAGTAAAGTAATTTGTAGAAGTTAAGATCCATCTATGTTGACCACCAAAAAATGGATGGATTTCCTCGATAAAATCTAGGCCCCACTGCTGGAAGGGTCCTGAGGCTGCCACAGGCTTCAATGGAAAAGACTTAATCTATTGTTTTTCGGAGAACTTCTGACACTTAGCACAGGCTCTGATCTTATCACAAACATCAGTGAACAAACTGAGCCAGAAGTACCCATATCTGAGGATCTTGAATGTCGTGGTTCTCCAATAATGATGCCCCCCACATAAAATATCATGAAAATCAGACATAATCTTTTGGGCTTCTTGGGGATCTAGGCATCTCAAAAAAACTCCTTATGGATCCCTCCAATACAAAATTTGATCAACAAGGTATTACTTTATTGATTTGATTTTTAAGGCCCTCACCTTGTTCTTTTCAATACCACTTGGGGGCTATAAATTTTACAGAAAAAATATAATGTCTTTGTACCAGCTGCAATTGTCCAATGTAGAAATGACTTGAGGACCTTTATCATTCATCTCAGCCTGTTGATTTTATGAACAAGAGTGATTGAAATTCACCCCCAATGTTGAGCAATTTGATTCAGCCAAGAGCTTGGCCAAACCCTGGCCTTTAACCAATTTTGTGAACCTAATATCCAAATCAAATTCAAGTACTTTAGCAATCCACTTGCTTCTTTTTCTGTCTATATTAGGCTGAATAAGAATTTCTTTTACAACAGCTGATGGGACATAAGCAATAACTCTTGAATGCAAAACCTAAACTCTGAAGGACTTAAGAGTTTTAACCAATGCATAGGATTGTTTTTCCATAATGTCATACTTTAGTTCTGAATATCTCAATGCCCTATTGAAAAAGGCAATGGGCTGCTCTAAGCCTTCGGTATTCTTTTGCAATTGGAATGTTGCTACTATATCAAAAGAGGCAAAAGAAAAAATAAGAAATTCCTTGGAGTAGTCGGGGCTGACAAGAACTGGGGCTTCTGTCAAGGATTTCTTTATTTGATCAAAAGAATCACGGGCCTCAGCAGTCCATTTGATTTCATTATCCCTCCTCAACATGGTTGTGATATACTTAACTAACTCAGCAAAATTTGACACAAATCTTCTCAAAAAGTTGATGTTTCCCAGAAAATATTGTACCTCCTTTTTATATCTAGGGAGTGACAAAGTTTGTATAGCCTCAACCCTACTAGAATCAATCCTTACCCCTTCAGCTGACACAATATGCCCCAATAATTTTCCTTCTTTCATGGAAAACAATGATTTTTTTGGATTCAAAGAGAGGCCAAATTTTTTGCATTTCAAGAAAACCTTTTTTAAATGATCGCATTGTTCCTTATCATACTGACAATACATAGTTATGCCATCTAAATGGATAACAACAAACTTATCCTTTTCTCCAATAAATTATATGTCCATAGCTCACTAAAAACTTGCCCCTATGTTCATCAAACCAAAGGGCATCTTGGCGTACATAAATGTCCCCCAAGGAGTGGTAAAGGTCATCTTATCCCTGTCTTCTGGAAAAACAGATACATGATTGTATCCAGAAAATCAATCAACCATAGACATCATGGCTGCTTCTGTCACCTTCTATAATATGTTCTCCATCTTGGGTAAAGGATAATTATCCTTCTTTGAGCTTCTGTTCAGATTTCAGAAATCAACACAAAGCCTGATTTCTCCATTATTTTTTCTTACTGGGACCAAATTGGCTACCCATTCAGAATACCTCAAAGGAATGATAATTTTTGCATCTAAAATCTTTTTAACTTCTTTCTCCATGACAGGCAACAACATAGGATTGATTTGCATCAAATTTTTCCTGAAAGGTTTGGTGTTTTCTCTTAATGGGATCTTGTGCTCTATTATGCATGTGTCATAAGTTCTGAGATCTTCATAAGTCCAAGCGAATACATCAGAAAATTCTTTCAACAACTTAGTATATTCTTCCCTTTTCTTTTCTAATAGGCTGCTTGATAGTTTGACATATTTTGGATCCCTTTCAGTGCCCACATTGCACTCAGTTATATCTGTATCATCAGTGGATACCTTCCCTTTCAATGCCACATCATTCTCATCAAATAATCTTTCCAAAGGAACTAGTCCCTTTGGTATATGATTACTAGGCAGCTGCACAATATGATGTTTAGCAATTTTATTGACGAAAACATCAGCATGAGGAGTGACTTCTGAATCATGATCCTGATCATTGTGTAATGCAAAAAATTCATCAACAGTCTCAAGAAAGTATTTAAGTTCTAAATCATCTTCGAACACCTTCCAATATTTTACATTGTCTGGTATAGAAGGCATGTATTTGAATTCTGCATCATACTTGATTTTTGGTGGTATAGGAATTCTGAAGTTGCTTGTTGATACAGCCAAAGAATCAGCCATGGTATTCTCTTCTCTAGGAATGAATGATATATTAAAAGCAGAGAAAAAATTGTTCACCAAATCCCACACTTCATTTCTGTAAGATCTAAGCCTGGGATGCTTTGTTTGATAAAGATTTTTAATCTGATGGACTATCAATTTAGCATCCCCAAATACTGACAGCTCTCCTATCCCCATGTCTTTAGCTGCCCTCAAACCCAAAACAAGAGCCTCATACTCTGCCACATTATTAGTAGTCTCAAATTCTAGTTTATATGACAAAGATATAGTTTCTTGAGTTGGTGAGACAAAGATCACCCCAGCACCAGCACCTTCCTTGGGCGAGGCTCCATCAAAGAACATCTTCCAGACAAAAGTGGTTAGAGGAGGCTCTTTAGAAAAGTTAATGGAATTTTTTTTATTTCTAATGGGGCTTCCGAGGCATCAGTGAGCTACAAAATACTAGATCCCAGATCTGTATCAAAAGCAAAAATAGGGTGATTGGTGGGATTTGCTTCATCACTAATGATGTAAGCCAATTGAGCTTCCGTATAATTTTTTCTATGCTCTCCCCCAAAAACAAGAATAGTAGCATAAGAGAGATCCATCTACAAGGTTCCCCCAAGTCTTTTTATCCAGGATCTTGACAAGAGCATACCAAACTTGGGGGGAACATCAGCAACTATGATATCCATAAGTATACTCTTCATGGGCAGCTGAAATAAGGTCACCACCATATCCTTAATGACTCCAAGACAATTGACTTTTCTGGAGTCAAAAGAATATAAGTCATGATAGGTCTTTGTGACTTCTAACCCAAGTTCATCCATAACAGATTTTGGCATAAGATTGTGGGATGCCCCTGAATCCATGAGACAATTGTGTAGCACCTTATCATGTATATTCATTGAAGTATAGAAAGGTTGGGATGAGTCATCTCTGTCTTCTATCAAAGGACCTAAAATCACTGTTGGTTTTTCATATTGAAGATTTATGGAATCAGTGGAATTTGGAGATGATTATGGTTGTAACATTTTGGATAAATATTTTTTTAAATCCTCATTTTTTATCAATTCCAAAAAAGGTACAGGGATCTTTATTTTTTGGATCTCATTCTCAAAACTGAAGGAAGGGGAAGGCTTCAAAATATCTTTGGTTTCAGGAGGAGGATCTTTGATCAAAACTTGTGGGTTTTGAGAGACTTTTTCCTTGTTGCTCATTGTCACAGCCTTGGCAGAATCTTCTTTCTAAACAGGCTCATTAGGGGCATCAGTTTTTTCTACATTTTTCTTAGATCTCAAATTATATCTACTAGGATTTTCCTTTTCTTTCTCTCCCTTGCTTAACTCATTAATTTTAATATCCATTAAAGATTGCTCATAAGAGGATTGAGTCAAGTGTGGGGATGGGGAAGTATCACCTAAGCAGTGAATCTTAGGATCAACTTCAACCTCCTCTTCTTCTTCATCAGCCACTAAATTATTTTGCAAAGGAGCTTGTACCCTCTGATCATCTCTCTCTCTCTATTTCTAGGATCCCTAGGAAATATTTGGGGAGAATTATTTGGTCTTCTATAGTTACCTATGTTATCATTGTTTTGAGCATTTCTATATGTCTATTTCCCTTCTGAATTTAATTTCTCAATTTTAGTGGAGAGAGATTTTACTAATTTGGTCATCTCGTCTACTTGAGAATGGACAATAGAGGAATCAGAAATTGAAGCTTCAGCTTTGTTTTTTCTCCTATCCCTATCAGATTTCCCTCTGAGCTTATCTGATGCCACTATGTTGGATTCTACCTCTAAGGCAGCATCTTGCATGTGAACCAAAGAAGGTGATCTTCTTTCTCTCAAAAGGAGGCAGAATTTGGAATCAAATGCATTGGCATAATTGATTTTTTCCATGGTTTTAGTGGGTTTGATCTCATCAGGGATATTCTTGTACATTTTGTTAAATATTTTAGAAAAATCAAAGATGGACTCTCCTTCTTTCCTTTTCAAAGATCCAAATTCGATGATGTAATACAAAAAATCATTTTTGTCACCCTAATTCCTCAAGAAGGCTTCATCCAATGCCTTAATACCAGTAATGGATCCAGGGGCCAGACCCCTGAACCACTTCCTAGCCTCACCAAACAGGCTTTGGAAGAAAACCCTCATCCAAGCATCTTTATTTTCAATAATTTGGTTATCTGCGTAGCTATAGAAAGAATCAAGATGTTCCATAGTTGTTACATCTTCTTCTCCCATGAACTTAGGCATGTATTTCAAATAATCTCCAAGGGGAAGAGCATTCAATGGCTGAGGTAAGAGTAGAGGAGCATATCTTGCAATCACTATGGCATCCATCCTATTTACAGGGGGGTTAACAACTGCCATTTGATTTTGGATTCTTGGTGAACAAGAAGGAGAAGGAGACTTGACTATGTGGAGAGTTGGAGATGAAGGAACGGATGAAGGGGGGGTTTCAGTTTCCACAATAGAAGCCTGAGTCTGGGAAAAGGATGGTAAATCATGAGAAGGAGATGAAGTTCCTACTTCTTTGGCAGCAAAATTTTTAACAGAAATAGGTGTAGCAAAACCTAAAGTAGGGAAATCTTCAAAACTATCAAGACTGAAACACTTCTCAATATCAGGGGAAGAGAAAATATCAATGTTTTCTTCTTTCAATTCAGTTTCAAAGGAAGAGTATTCAACAGGAAACTCTTCAAAATCAAGTTTTTTAGATACTTTAGTAGAAGATAAAGGAATCTTACTTGATAAAACAGCTGGAGTATCAAGCGTGGAATCAAGAAACTGACCAGAAGCACTTGTGGAAGCAGCAGAAAAACTTTTTTGGGAAGATTTTCCCTTCTTGATTATCTTCTCTGGGTCAGCCTCAAGTGGTACCAAAGGTAACTGTGGATTTGATCTCATATGTCTTCCTTTAGGTGCTAGAGTTGAAACAATGGAGTCACCAGATGCAGTCTGCAATCTTCGAAATACTGAGTTCTAATGCACCTTTAGAACTAGAATATTGTTTCATTTTAATCCCAGGGAAAAGTCTTAAAATCGTTCCTTGGCAATGACGCCAAGAATGTTAGCACTAGGAGTCACCTCCAAATTTTATGGAAGCCAAGCCCAGTACCCATCAAGTTATAAGTGAATGTAAGGGTGTTTAAAAGGTCAAATGGAAAAGGGCTCAAGTGATAATGTTCTAACTCAGATAACAGGGCTAGCATACACCAACAATTAAGGTCTTGGTTAATTTCAATCAGTAGTTTTGGAATAAGTATGAATAGAGGGAAGACTTGAATGAGAGAAGTGTAGGGGTTGTTGTAAACATCGGGTCAACAAGAGCCTAAGGAGGAAAGCTTCTTCAAACAAGATCTTCTTGAACTGAGAAACTAAGGAAGATAAATAAACATCATGATAACATAATGATCAAGCATCCATCATAACATCACCACAATCATTCATGTGAATCATTCAAAGCATGAAAATTTAGCATTAGAAGCAAATAGACTGAAAGAGAAGCTCATTTCTATTAGTCAAAAAGTCTTAAGTCTAGTACATCACTAGATCACAGTTACTTCATCAAAATATTACAGTATAAGGGAGCCTTTCTCAACCATCCGAACCTACCAAAGCAAATTATCTATCTATTTATAAAAAAAGGGAGGCAACAATTGGAGGTACGAGCTGGCCCCCTTCCCTTGAAAAACTCTAAACATTTATTTTCTCTAACAACTTATCTAACCATCTATGCTATAAAACAGGAAAATGTTGGTGACTAATCCAGCTGAAACTCAAACTGAATTGATTCCCTTTTGTTGTGCAGTCCTTGTTTGCCATGTGTCTTTCAAGGCATGTGGTTGTCTTCATAGTTCCAGCTGCTGCTTCTCCACCCTTCTTCATCATCAATTTATCCAAAACTTGTTAGCTTGGTCCTCCTAGATCCCTGGTCTTTATTGGCAGCTTCCTTAGGTAGCAAAACTGGGTAGTGTGCTACAAGGAGAAAAGGTAGCACCTGTAGGTAGTGTCATTGTGCTGCATATGTGTACAGACTCTGCTCTTTGTGCAATATTAGGTAGCACCATTAAGTGGCGCCTTTGTGTTGCGCCTGTGTGCCAATTATTTTCCCTATGTGAAATATTAGGTAGCGCCTCTTACACTGCGTCTGTGTGTAGGTTTGGGTAGCATTACAAAAACACAGTGCCTTCAATCCTTGAACATGTGCAAAGTAATTTATGGTTTTTCATGATGACAAAACCATTTTAATCAAGAGCCTTGACTGCACAATAGGTAGTGCCTTCTACCAATGGGGAAGCTAGCACTTAGCAAAAACCCAAAACCCAAATAGTTAAGTGCTTAGAAGCCTGTATAGATGGCAGAGATAATAGTTTCATATTGGCTAACCCTCCCAAAAATATGCATCCTCAAAAATGGGGCTTACCCTTACTAGCTATTTTGTCATTTTGACACTAAACCTCATCCTCTTTCTGGTAGAAAGAGGATCTTCAATTGACACAACAGACTTCTTCTTCTTAGCATTAACAGGCTTCTTTGGTGTAGTCGTGCTCTCCTTAGCTCCTGGTTTGTCATCTTCAATGGCATCTTCAACCAACACCTATATATTTCTTTGGGCTACCTCATCTTGAAAATGCTTCATCTATGCCTTTAGCTTCCTGTTCTAATATTGGAAGCCTTTGTTTTTCCTATATAGATTCCTTAGCTGTCTATGAAGGGGTTGGGCCCTCCTTGCTACAAATCTTGCCAAGTCAAGGGTGTGACTGTAACCATCCATGAGCTATTTCATCTGATCCAAGTTGACCTTATCTTCTGCTTTAGGACGAGCTATTTCTTTTCTTTCATCTCTAAACTTCTTGATAAGTCTTTTGTAGATCTGACTGTCAGGAGAAATAGTGGCATGTACAGTCTCACTAGTCTTTTTCTCAGACTCCTCTTCCTCCTGCATGGGAAGTGTCTTGTCTACCTCATCAGGTTCCTTGATGGCTTTACTTTTATTCTTCTTTCTCAGCACATGGGTTTCATATTTTCTTTCAATAGGCTTCTCAATGCCTCTCTTAGAGGTTTCATCTTTACTCTCCAAAGGTCTTTTAGTACCTTTATCCTTACCCTTCTATACAAGGGTTTCTTGTTTCCCTTCAGTAGGCTGAGAACTACCTTTACCCTTCTTCCTCTGAATAAGGGTTCCTGATTTTTCCTCCACACGCTTTTCAATGCTCTTACCCTTCTTCTTTTGAATAAGGGGATCAGGTAAGGACTGTTCTTTGAAAACCTCCTTAGGAATTGATGACCTTGTGAAAGGTCTTTTACCTTTGATTTCAACTGCTGGAGGAGAAGAGGGAAAGAGGAGCTTCTTCCCTTTCTTGGATGCAGCTTCGGTAGAAGAAGGTACCTCTTCTAACCTTGGTGGAGGAGGTGGTGAAAAATCTCTGTGTGGAGAAGGAAAAACTTCCTCCTCCGCCTCTATGACCCGCTTGTTGATCTCTGGAACTTGAATAGGGGTTCTGCCCTTTCTCTTCCTACTGGTCCCTGATTTAGAAGTATTGGTGGGTGACAAAGGACTTGCCTTCTGTGATTGAGGAGTTGGTGCTAGATCCAAATTGAAATGAGAGGTAACCACAAAATGTTCCCATGAAATCTCTTTCTTACCCAATTCCTCAGAGACTAGCATTCTAATTAATCCAAAGTGGAAAAGGCTAGAATCCACATCTTTAGATTTGGCTTGTATCTTGTCTGACATTTTACCTATACTCCTCAACAAGTAATAAGGGACATTCATCTCAACCTTACCAGTAAAATGTAGAAACAACCTTATATGGTACTGGTACAAGGTGTTGAATCTCCCTTCACAAGTAAAATATCTATGTATGATCTTTAGTAATATGTCAAATTGATCAATTAGTTGACTCCTTGGCATACTTTTGGACAAGTCATTGGCTTGCTATTCAGGTTTAAAAATATCTTTTGCATAGACTAAACTCAAAGCCATGGCTTTGAACCACATTTCACCTATAATGGGGATCCTTGTTGCTGCTGAGATAGAGGCTTCAGTAACCTCAAACTCCAAATCACCAACCTTGGTTTTATTTCCATCAAACTGTAGTGCAAACTTTCTTGCTACCTCTGGATGGTCTCTTTGCATGTTCTGACAGAAAGAGAGGCACCCTACTCTTTTAAAGGCCTCTCTTGCTATGGGTTCTGTATCAAAAAGATGCATGTCAACCAGTTTTGTTCTGACCACCTTGCCACCTTTGTGTGTCTTCCTTGATTGAGAAGTCTCCATGGCTCAAAATGAGGGCTTTTAAGAAGTTTAAGAGATGGTAATGACTAGGAAGGCTTTGAATATGGCTTCAAATAGATAAGGCTGACTCTTTAGATAGATTGATGCTAGTAAGCCAAGCTAGACTTTTTAGGAATTAAACCCTTAGGCTTGTACAGGTATTTTGGAGTGTAAACAGTGAGGAGGTAGTCTAAATTTGGCCCTCTACAATTGAGTGAAACACCAAACCCCAAGGTGAAAGGAAGCAGGGAAAATGGAGTTGGTTTGAGCAGCGCCTCTAGGTAGTGCAACACATACACAGAGGATAGGCTATTCACAGGCTTACAACTTTAATGGTTAAAGAAAACAGCAGTGATCAGACCACAGATATAGACAAAGATATTTACAGGTTCAAAGAGGAGAAAAACAAGGTTACCATGCAAATATGGATCCCTTACTACTGTGCAAGCTTAGCAAAATGGAAACCTGAGCACAAATGTCCTGTGAAAATTAATACGCGTGGGAGGTAAAATAAGAAACCTGTGTAATGGACACCTGTTGAGATCTTCAACTCAATCTTAGGATGAACTTTGAGAAAACCTCGGCCCTGGAATCTTTCTCAGCA
>JASDQU010306199.1:19695-37217 GCA_032191745.1 Picea mariana
GAAGGGGACCAAAATAAAACATGAGTTAGAAATGGTTTAAGGATCAAAAATCAATTTGAGGATCAAATTAGAGATAAGACTCAAAAAATTTAATCATCCAAGGGGTCCTACCAATCATAAATTTTAAAGGGATGAGACCTTAAAAGAAAAAATTAAAATTTAAGGCTTAAAAATGGATTACAAACAAACTAAAAATACCCAAGGAATTTATTGTGATAACAGGTTGAGTCATTCATTCATCTTTGGGTTCCCAATTGCCTTTTTCATTTCCCTGCATGAAGGAGTTGGTTGTTTGACTAACTGGTTGATCCTTGGGTGCTAGCTTGTGCGTATTATTGTTGTGTTGTTACAGCGGGCATGGAGTTACAACACCCGTCTCTGAGTTGCAGCAATGTTCCTGTAGTGAAATTCATGACAAAAGTGAGAGTTGTAACAATGGTCTTGTAGTGAGAGTCATAGCAATGAAGAGTTGCAGAAATGGTCCTATAGTGAGAGTCACAGCAATAGTGAGATTCACAGCACAGAGAGTTGCATCAATGTTGTCAGCAACCTAGAGTTGCAACAGCTACGCTCGAGAAGAGAGTTGCAATAGCTCATACTCAGGAGTTGCAGATCCTGGGTGCAGAAAGTATATGTGCATCCTTGTTTCAAGTATACCACTATTAGCACAAGAAGGTGATAATATCCTGAAAATGCATAAGAATAAGTATTGAAATAACATCTTAAGATGATAATTATACATTGTCCAAAAATGCATCATTGTGAATGGAAATGGGTATTAATATGGAATGGAAATGGGAAAAAAGTGTATAAAAATGTATTGAATGAGTGATGCAAAGATGTCAATTTGAGCACCCATCAGTTTGCTTAGGTCTATTTGAATATATGGATTTGGATTTGGGATACTTCAAGAAAATACAAATCTAGGATTATGAAAACTCCCCTTTTAAGTGCACAAGATGCCATGTCTATGTCCATCTAGTGTCAAAATGATCTAATCCCTTTGTTGGAAATGTGTGGATATTAAAAAATCGTAATTCCATAGGTTCCTCTAATAATAATGTACCCTCTTCAAAGGTTTTCCTTCCTCCTATTGGTGTCAAAGTTGCTCCTGTTGAGAAGATTGATCCTCCTTATCTACACAAGCTATGGCCTTGGTCCCAAATGAAAATAATTTGATAATTGAGGGTTCTATGTCAATCCCATTAGAGGGTCAAGGCTCCCATGTCCCTTTGTCTCCAAAATTTATAGACTTAAAATACACTCAATTGGAAAGGTTAGATTACCTAGGAAGGTCAAGTACTCCTCGAGTGGATGTTTTTGTTTCTAAAAACAAATAAAAATTTCTTCCTAGACAATATTGAAGTCCTAGAGTATTTGGGATTCCTTCCTCTGGGCAATTCTACAAGCCAGCCTTGGGAGGTATTTCTTTGGAATCTATCCTCCCTATTATTGAGAATGATCTTCTAGCTTTCCAGGAAGAAAATTTTGATAATGATTATGAATCTTGGGGGCCTAATTGCCCTGATGTAACTGAAAGATCAAATGGTAAGGTTGAATATCCTAAAAGGAAAGGAGGTTTCCATTACTCTTTGTGATCTATAACCTCCTCAAAATCTATGATTGGTTCTCAATTGGGAGGATTAGGACTCGACATCACTAAGGAGACTAGAATTTCTAGGGTTGGAAGGAGATCTGCTATCAAGCTAGCACAAGATAGAGCATTAAAGAAGTGAGTCAAGGTAAATAGAGTCTACTTATTGGGATCCTTAGAGAAGCCAATACCTGTAAGAGGGTTGCCCAATGAAGTTTATGACTCTAAATATTAAGGGCCTGGGAGGGTAGGTCAAACGCTTGGTGAACTCCATCAAGCCCAATGTGCTCTTTATCCAAGAGATAATGACTTATGAGATGTTTTTATTTCATATTTAAAGGAACTTTTGGTTGGTTGGAAGTTTGCATATTTATATTTTAATGGTTTCTCTGGAGGAATGGTAATGGGTTGGTATCCCACATGTTCATTAATTAATTATTTTGTTGTGTTTTCAGGACTTTGCACTGTGGTCCATGGTCTTGAGTTGGACATGACCATTCAATTGGTCAATGTGTATGGTCCTTATGAAAACTGAGAGGTTTTTTTGAATTAACCTTTGTCAAAAGGATAGATGAATCATGAGAATTTAATCCTTGGTGGTGACTTGAATTTTACTATGGTAAAAGTGATATCTAGGGTTCTTTTTCTGGATAGGACAGGTTGTCTAAGATTTCTATGGACAAGCTTGAATCAAAGGATATGGTCGATGTTGAGCTAGTGGAGCTTAATCCCACTTGGAAAAACAATAGAGTTGGGGATGCTAGAATAGCTAAGAGGATTGACCGTATTTTTGTTCACCATACCGTCTTAGATGTTGCTAATAATTTTAGGACATGGGTTGAGCTAGTAAGGGTATCATATCACTTCCCAATCATTTTAGAACTCGGTATGGGTTATAATAAGTTGAAGGCCCCATTCAAATATAATCCATCTTGGAGATTTTTAGACGACTTCAAGTAGTCGGTCCATGAGCATTGGAGGAAATATGACCCTCAAGTTGATCTCCCAATTGTTGTCCAGATCATAAATTCACTCAAAGTTGTAAAATAGAAGACTATTGCATGGGCTCAAGATCATATAGAGAATAGAGAAAAGTTGTTGAAGCAAATTGATGTGTCCAACCCTATATGAATCCTACTAGAAATCCCTATATGAGACTTATGATTGTGTCCAACCCTTTGAATAAGAAGTGAAGAATATCAAATGTTTGGAGGATTATGGATCTCAGCTTTTACTTTACAAAGAAGTGAACTAGAGGATTAAAAGAGGATCCACCTAGCTTGTTCTTTGAGACCAAAATACCAAATATTTTCATAAATTTGAAAATTATCACAAAATTTTGAATACCATTTGGGGATTTAAAGATTATTCTGGGAATAAGGTCTTGGGATTTAATTATATTGCAACACTTGGTGTGAACCACATTACAACTTTGTTAAAATACCCAAGTAGAAATATTTAGAAATAAGGTTATTTATTACTATCCTAGGATTGAGGAAGTTGACAATGATGTTTTGTTTCAGGATATTACCAAGGATATTGAAATGATTAAGGTGATGGACTCTTTTCAAAAAGAAAAGAGCCATGGTATTGATGGATGGACCATCAATTTTTCTACTTACTTCTTTGATTTGGTTGGTGAACATTTACTTAGAGTGGTAGAGGATATTATGCTTAGGTAAAATGTCGAGGGGTTTCAATTATACTTTTTTCGCGCTCATTCCAAAGGTTGATAACCCATATTCTCTAGATGGATTTAGACCTATTTCTCTTTGCAATTGTTCTTATAATATAATGTACAAGATTATTACTTTGTGTCTTAAGCATCTTCTTTTAGAATTCATCTCTTCAAAACAATTTGGATTCCTTGAGGGTAGGCTTATTGAAGAGGCAATTGTCTTGGATCAAGATTATTTACACTCTATAAAGAACTTGGAAAAGGTTGCTTTTATGTTGAAATTGGACCTTTCAAAGGCCTACAACCATGTGTCCTAGATTCTTTTAAGATGGTATTATCTCATCTGGGATTTTCTTATTGTTGATACTCACAGCAATACTGAGAGGGGGGCGAACAATATTGCATTAACCTTTTGTAATTTTCTTTCCTTTGAACCAATTAATTTATTTATAAATGCGCACTTAATGACAGATGCAAGCAGAAATAAAAATATCCATCAAATTTATTTAGAAGTGTGCACTTAATGACAGATACAAGAAGAAATCAAAACAACACAGTGAACATAGTACACAAATTTTTTAACATGGAAAACCAATGCGGGAAAAAAACATAGAACATCTTGTTTATGTTCTTCTGCAAGCACCAACTTACAAGTTATAAATTTTCATCTCAACAAGAACTCACCTATCACAAAAAATGAGGGAAAAAATCCTCGTAGGCACCAACCTATCACAGATAATGAGGACACCAACCTGTTACAAAAATGATGACACCAATCCTTAGTGAGATTTGACTCACCCTAGCACCACCCTACCACGCTAAACTCAAAAAAATATGTTACATCACTAAATATTTCAACACATCCCGACAAATTTACATTTATGTTCCTATGAACTGTTACAGTATCATCTACCACCTCATTTTGCACTCCCTTCATGATCAAAGTGCATACATACTCATACTAATTTGCATGAGTTCACCTTCTTGTATGTGGACATGTAACAGTTACAATGTGGAAAAAATTTGACCACATCAAAATCATGTCAGTTACAATTTTGTCTAAATAAAGTTTGATAGTTATATTGTGGACAAACTTTGACCATATCAAAATCCTGCTAGTTACAATTTTCTCTAAATAAAGTATGTGGATGCAGGACTGTTACATTGTGGAAAAACTTTGACTAAATCAAATGGACCAAGTCTTCCTATGACTATGCTCTATATTATTTGAGAATATCCTAAAGAATGATGCAATAATTTCATTCTGCTCTACAAATAATTTATTGTGCAGATAGAACCAGAGAGAAAGACTCAAGTCATAAGTATTCACCATGTTGCACTTGTTCTACAGTGTTCTTACTGAATCACCCCATCAGGCTATAAGTTCCTCTAGTGAATCGTTTTGTCACATTATACTTCGAACTTCATCTCCTCATACTCCACTACCACACTGGCTTACGGACACCTCCAAATTTTCATCTGTACAATATTACACACACTCCATCATAGTCCACTCTGTCACTTGTCTCTTTTCTCAAGGCACTCTGTGATCTTTGTACATTGTCACATTGCAGCATAAATATCCATTGATTCACTATGTGATCGTGGATAAGGTAATTTATAGCATTCCACTTTACTTATGAACTATTTCGTAGGTTATCTTCATGTTTTTCACATAGTTCTGGAAAACCCAGTCACTTATGCACACCACTTCATGGATTTATGTCATTGATCTTCTTCTGTGCATTATTTTCACAATATTCTTCTGCACCATTTATACTTTTGTCCTTTGATCCTTTTGCGCACTTTTGTTTTCAAGCTTTCATGATTTCTTCTAGGAGTTCCATTTCATGTGGATTTGCAATAGTACAGTAGAAAAAATCCTTTTGTGCACTTCCTCTGCAAGCCTTCCCCACACTTCCTTTGTAATCCTTCCACGCAAATTCTCTTCCTATGCACCAAATTTGCATCATATTGTATGTGACTTCATTGACATCAATGACAACATATACTCAACACTTATAATATCATTAAGTGGATTATGTCTTGTGTGACCTCTACAAGATTTTTGGTTCTTATAAATGATTTGGCTTCTCCATTTTTTCAAGCTTCTAGTGGATTAATACAAGGATTTCCTTTTATCGCCTTACTTGTTTTTATTAATTGTTGAAGGTTTCAACACATCTATATTACAATCAAGGAGGAGTAGAAAGATTCATGGGGTGGTGGTCATAGGTCAACTTTCTATATATCACCTTCTCTTCGTTGATGATTCCCTTCTTTTTGGATCTTGAACAATGAGAGAATGTAAATAGGTCAAAGAAATATTGGATATTTATACCTCAGAAATGGTAATGGTTATAAATTGTGAAAAATCAGGAATATATACATATGGGATGATAGAGCAGTCCTCAAGAAATATATCAAGATATTTCAATATTTTGTTGAAGGATCCCGATGCAGGTCTCAAATATTTGGGTTTTGTCCTCAAGAAAAACAAATATTGTATAGTTGATTGGAAGTGGTTGGTTGATAAAATTGAAAGAAGAATATCACACTAGTGAAATATATGGATCTCCCTAGGGGGAAGGATATTTTTTATCAAAGAAGTTCGTTGGTAGGGAAGAAATGCATAGCAATAATAAGGGGTACTCCCCGATACAAAGTCTCAATTAGACTATGCACTATTTGGTTTAGGAGACCCATCCAAATTCTAGCTCGACTGTCATTATTGGTTATGAGGATGAAGATGGATGGTTATGCAATGTCAAGATGTAGATGAAGACTATGTATAAAAAGAAATCTAATTTACTTCTACTCCATCCTATCCTAGCTAGGAGAAATTATCATAATTGAATGAGCTAGAATGAACTAATAATTGTTTAAACCCCAATCAGATAGATGTAATGAAGGTGCAATGTTAGAAACACATTCTTACAAATATATAACTAGAAAATTCTAAATCATATTTCAGCATACAACAACAACTCATATACTCAAGACGTCAAGTAGAAGAGACAATAACCAAACTGGAAGAGTAACATAGATTGCATCAGAAAAGTCTATAAGAAAACATGTCCTTACATCCCATGTGAGTAGCTAACATTCTACTATAAATAGTTCGCAGAAAATAGTAACACACACTAGTTTTTCTCTCTTTCAAAAGCTGGCTCTGAGGGATTCTCAATATTATCTAACCAGGCATTTTCTCCAAAAAGAGTTCTAGAGTGTATACAAATATTGAAGAGCCCCTTACAAATGGGTCTCTTCCCTTATTTATACAATTATTTCTAATTGTTGAACATGACTTCTTGCATTTCTAAAGAAGCAATTGCAAAATTGTTCAGCTTCCCTCTACATAGTTGATGACATGTGTATATAGTGAAAGAAAAATTGAAGGTGGTTGGAAAAATATAAAATAGAATACATTTAATAGCATTTTCGACTTGTTATTTTGTCTTATTCATGGTATTTTTTATATGACATATGTTGTCCATATCTCCAATTGATCATACAGAGACATGAATCTATGGTATCCCAACTATTCAAGAACAGTTGTGTGCATGGTCATGTTTTCTTTGAGGACCTTCCTGTCTTTTGACAATGTAGCCATGGATGCTTAAACCATAGTGTGGAGTTTGGTTGGTTGTATGAGATGTTTCTCTATCAATTCCATTGTTACTTTGGTGGCGAACTCAGTGACTTTGTGCCTAGGGCTTGTGTTTTCTTGTATTTTGTTGACCAGTTCTTCCATTATGAGATTCTTTTCAATCTCTTCTAATGGGGGGAGTCGGCACCTATTGATAAACTATTGCACCATTTTTTGCAATCGCTAACATATCTCCATTGAACCGGTTGACTCTCTATTGTCTCTTTGTCTAGATTGTTGACAGTGCTCCGGTGAATAGAGGTCAGTCTTTATTTTTGTGTTTGAAGGGAAATAGAGTTTAGATATCATGCCTAGGTTCTTTGTAATCCATCTACCTATATTTTCCATACCCTCTCAGATGGTGTTAAAATCATATTAGTGGCTTGTACTCCGTTGTGTTGATCAATGATGGTGGCGGTTGTTTGCTAAAATAAGTGCAGGTGGGTGCACATGTCAATGATCACCTCTTCTAGTTTTGTTTTGACATTCTTCACACTATATTTGAAACTCTATAGGCTAGCCTTGTCGATATTTACCTACTATAGTTGTTCCTCCAGTTCTCTGATCCTTACCTCCTTCACCAAATTTTTCTAGCATAAATTTTGGATGTTATATTCCATGGTGTTCATGAAACTTGAGCCAGTGGAGGCTATGGTGACTAGATCTTCACTGACATTTCCTATTATAGGGGTATGTGCAAGAACTAAAATTGGATTTCCCCTTGTCACTGGCACTTTATTCACTTGTTATTGTACAATCATGTCTGACACTTTGTCGTATGTGAATTTATTTAAATCGGGAACTTCATTTTCCTTGAACAGGGCACAAAATCATAGATCCATACCACCAAATCGATTTTGATTGAAAGCACTTGTCGTGAATACCTCTAAAAGATCAGTTTCCATTGAAAACATCTCATTTTTTTGTTGCTTCTTCTTCTTCCTTATGTCATGTTTTCTCAGTTGCTTTGTCTACATCTTCCTTGGTTGCCTTTTATGTTTCATACGTTGTTTCTCCTATATCCATTGTCACATTTTCATCTTCCACCTTTTGTCTAGCTTCCTTTTGGGTAGTTGCCTTTACTTTCACTTCCATTATGGCTATTGTTGTTGTTGTTGCTGCATTGGTTTTATCCTTAGCTTTAGCCTCGTAAACCTTCCTCTTATTTTCAATGATGTCATTATTATTCTTTTGGACCTTTTATTTCTTCCTCCTATTCATTTCCGCCATTGTTTCTTCCTCCTCTATCGATCTTGATTGCATAGATGTAGTCACAGCATATGTCCTTGTTGTTGCATCTTCTTCTTCTTTTCTTTTGGCCTCCTTTTCCTTTTCTTCAACGAAAATCCTTCCAATAGGTTTACCGCATCCTTTGAAAATGACTTCATCCTAATTCCTCGCACTTAAATGTACTTCTTCTTCCTCCCAAACCTATGATGTGTATTCCCAAGGCACAATGAGCTTTTTGAAGTGTTCTTTGATGACCTTCTTTGGGTTGTGCCTTCTGAACCTCTCTTCCCTGAAGTGGTATGACAGCAACGTATCCACTTCTTCTTGGTCTTGATTTGTATTTGTGAAGGCTTAGGAACCAATGTATAGTGGTATGGGTGGCCATATAGCCTTATTATACCGATAAATAATTCCCCCGACTCCATTGATCACCATTTGATAAGCCACTTCTTGAAGTACTAGTTTTTCTGGTACAAACCGATGAAGTAGATGGGGGGATTTCATAGCTCTGTATACTCTGATATACATGTCATGTTCCATCAATTACCAATCCTCAATTCTCTTGATGACAGCTAATTATTTTTTTATCATACACGAGGTTGGTGTGTAAAAGATGAACTTGTATAGAGGATCCAAGAAGTGCTCAAAAATATTTTGGTACTTCGTTCTATACTTGTGATCCCATAGCACTTTGAAATATATGTGAATGGCCAGGTCTAATGGTTTCCACACCAAGCCCATCCTAGGGTATTTTTGGGCTACACACATGATTTCTACAAGGTACAAAGACATGTGGAAATCTAGGAAGGTTCTAGGTGGGGCTTCCAAAAATACTGTGATGGCCTCTGCTAGATTGGCTGACAGAATGGCATCCCAGTTGAATGATTATTATTTTTCTGCATAGTGATAGATCAAGGGCATGTATGAAAGGGATAATTTGGAGGCATCAAGCTCTCTAGAGACATCATGCCTTTATGCACATTGATGATGTAGGACTTCCCATCCTTGATCATTCGGTATTGGTTGGCTCTTCGCATGAATATTGCATCCCTCATATACATGTAAGGGATTCCAAACACTACTCCACATACATCAAGGGGTATTACATCCAATTCCACTTCATCAATAAAATTAGCACTTATATCAAATTTAATCTTATACTATTTCATTACCTTTACCTCTTCATCCTAGCCCCTATCCATTGGGTTAGGTANCTTCGCATGAATATTGCATCCCTCATATACATGTAAGGGATTCCAAACACTACTCCACATACATCAAGGGGTATTACATCCAATTCCACTTCATCAATAAAATTAGCACTTATATCAAATTTAATCTTATACTATTTCATTACCTTTACCTCTACATCCTTGCTTACCTAACCCAATGGATAGGGGCTAGGATGATTATGAACCTCCAATCCGAGATTATTGACCAGATCCACTGCTATGAGATTAGTCTATGAACCAAAGTCGAACAGAGCATCTATCTTGGTCTTCTTGACTTGAATCTTGATGTGGAAGAGCTTGTTCAACTCCTTCTCTTTATGGTTATGAAGGCTACTTAGTTTCACCTCCTTCTACATATATGTGTAGACAATCTTGTCATAAACATCCAAGCTACTTTCAACCTGATTGCTTGAATCTCTGGCAAGAAGGTTCTTTTTCTTTTTTTCCTTCTTGTGACTCTTTCGGTTCAGCTCTAGATGTAGTTTCCATCATTTTTCCTCGGTGTGACCATCAATGTTGCAATGATTACAATGGTTGTTGGGATATTTACTCTATTGTGCCATGGATATTGTCTTCATATATTTTCCCCCTTTCCACTTCTTCTTCCCCTCCTTAGAAGCTTCCCAATGCTATTTCTGCTTTGAACCACTTGGTTGCCCCTTCTTTTGGCCTATGTTTTCCAGGTACTATGTCTATACACAAGCTTCATCCACTGTCATTGGCTTGAAGAGCATCACCTTCTTTCACATATGGATGTGTAAACTCCTTATATGCTTGAGGAGTACAGTTGGGTTCTTAGGAGAGATACCTAGCATGATGGTCATCTTTCTAAATGTACTTATGTACACTCTTCCCATGCCTTTGTCTGAAGTAGTACCATCAGATCCATTGGTCCTCTACATACCCAATAGGGTAAAATTCAGACTTATTGATGGTTTTGAAGTCCTCCCACCTAGTTAATGGAATATCACCCTCCAACCTAAGTGTTTCCATATGGCTTTCCCACCAAGTTAAAGAATGGCCCTCTAACTTCAATCTAGCAAATGAAATATTATTCTCTTCATCTATATGGTGAATGATAAAATAAACTTCTAGTTGTTGCAACCAATGATTCAGTTTTAATTCATCGATTTCACCTTGATATATATTTATGTCCACTTTATCTTCCATATTGAATAGGGATTGTGAAGGGTTCATGGCACTTGAACTCGGATGCTATTTTTCAGATTCTTTTTGTGACTCCTTTTCTTCCTGATATTTTGATTTCCCCTTTGATTTGTTCTCTAAGTTAGAGCCTTCATCATCTCTGAATAGTTTCAGCTTGCTTTCTAGAGTCTCCATGAGGAGGTTCATATTGTAACTAATGTCAACAACTTATGCTTCCAATTGCTCAAATCTCTCTTCTACTGGATCTCGAGGGTTACTGTGAACAGACTCATCTGCCATGGCTAGGGTTTCTGTGACTTCTCCTTAAGAATATTATTGTACCCTACAACTTCCCACAAATACACAAAATAAAAACCTTCTCTGATGCCAATATGATCTGTAAACTATCGTGGATATTCCACTAGAACAGTTTGTCACAACAGATCTAATAAAATACTGAAATATTTACTATTAAGGTTAATTTCCTTTAGATCTCAAGAATATTTAGTTACTGGTAAAATAAATCAAACGCAAAAAAAATAGATAACAATAAACCACATTCACAGCATTCACAAATAAACACAATATATCACCTAGGAAACCCAATATGAGAGAAAAACCAGTTAGAAGGTGAGGTTGCTCTGCTCTCTTTTCTCTAGTAAATAAATGATGTAACTACAAAGAAAGAGGCACTCTTTGTGGAGTTTCCTTTGACCTGTGGCCTATATGGCTTCTAAAAAATCTCTCCTTCTCTATTATGCTCATAGAATGCCACTCTCAAATGTTTTTCTCACCTATGGAACAAGATACAATACAAAACAATGGAACCCCCTTCTCCTCATAGTGGCCTAGTATTTAACATAGCCCCATAGCCATCTAGGGATAGGTTTTTGACTTCCTCAACCTTCATTTGTGATAAGGTTTTGGACCTTCTAGAATGTTCTTAGAAAATACACTATGTGGCTAGCCCCACATGTCTAAGTAATGGAGGCTAACATGGCATACACTCATACCATGGTAATCAATATCGTAGGTCAATTTCCGGAAGGCATAACATTCTCATATGAACTCCAATTGACGAATGGTATTCATCATTGGAAAGGTATAGACATGTAGAATTTATAATCTTCCACAATAGTAATGTTTGAACCCAAAAAAAAAAGGTCATTTGATGCCTAAAAATGGATCCGAAAGATTTCTGATTGTTTTTTGGACCCAAATTTCCAAATTTGGACTAGCCATCAAAATAGCCCTGTAAGTTTATTCATCCAATTTTTTCACCCAAAAAGTAGTGAGATAGATGACAAAAAACATAATTATCTAATCTGAATCATACCTCCACATTTAGGGAGGATTTTGGTCCCCAAAATATTTATTGAATGAGGTGAGGAAATTTTTCCTCTACCTTCTCCCTGGAGTACCATTTTGTTTTGCCTGGAAGTTGTCCTTTCAACCCAATCTATCAAAGGTCATGTTTCCCTTGTCTTGTAGTTCTTGACCGCTTCTGCAAAACTATGTCTTCTTCCAACTCAGTTTGAGCATCTGGTGTTAAATCCTCTATGGAAGGTAGGACTTGCTCCTCCTCCTGATCCAACATGGAGGACTCATAGAGTTTGAGATTCTCCACATTCACTACTGAGTAAATGCGCATGTATGGGGCTAGAATGAGTTTGTAGGCATTATCTCCCACATTTTCCAATACCTCAAAAGGACCATATTGTAGAGCCTTGACCTTCTTACCAGGACCTCGTAGTCTTTTGTTATTTAGTTTTAACCATACTCTGTCTCCCACTCTAAATGTTTTATATGTTCTGTGTTGATCATGTCTAGCCTTGTACTTTTCATATGGCTTATTCAGTGTCTCATGTATTTGCAAATGGATCTTCTTGATATTCTCAACAATTTTTTTTGTCTTTAGTGCATCTCTTGTGAATTCCTCCCTCGCTCCTCCTTACTTTCCATATACAACATCTAAGGGTGAAAATGGAAAATATCCAAATCAATTTTCAAAAGGGGACTTACCGGTAGAAGAGTGGAATTCTCTGTTATAAGAGTGTTGTATATAGATCAAATTTTGGTCTCAGGTCTTTAGATCCTTCTTATTGTAACCCCTCAAAAGTTGCACCAAATTCTTGTTGACTACTTATGTCTACCCATCTGTCTGTGGATGGAATGTTGTAAACCTCTTCAACTTAGTGTCCACCTTCTCCCACATTGTAGTCCAAAATGCACTGAGAAATTTGGCATCCATAATTGAGATAATGATCCTGGGTATACAAAAGTGCACACAGACATGTTCAAAGAAATTATTCGTTGCTTCTTGTCTAGTGATGGTATTTTTACAAGGAATGCAATGCACATTTTGTTGAACCTGTCAAATACCACAAATAGATAGCCATGTCCCATCCTTTTTGTTGGTAAACCTCCCACAAAATCCATGGAAATTCTTTCCCAAGGTCGAGTGGGTACAATTAAGGGATGGTATATACCTTGCTTCCTTTTGTTAGGCTTGTTGGTACAAAAAATAACTTATTCAATGTCTCATGTACTTGCAAATGGATCTGCCTAATCTTCTCAACAAATGTTTCTTCCTTTAGTGCATATCTTGTGAGGTCCTCCCTCACTCCTCCTTACTCTCCATATATAAAATCTAAGAGTGAAGGTGGATAATATCCAAAGAAAGTTTCAAAAGGGGACTTACCATTAGAAGTGTGGACTGCTCTATTATAAGAGTGTTGTATATAGATAAAATTTTCATCCCAGGTATTCAGATCCTTCTTATTGTAATCCCCCAAAAGTTGCACCAAAGTCTTGTTGACTACTTATTTCTACCCATATGTCTGTGGATGGAATGTTGTAGACCTCTTCAACTTAGTGTCCATATTCTCCCACAATGTAGTCCAAAATGCACCAAAAAAATTGGTATCCCTAATTGAGATGATGCTCCTTGGTATTCCAAAGTGCACATAGACTTGTTCAAAGAACTTATTTGTTGCTTCTTGTCCATTGATGGTATTTTTACAAGGCGTGATACTGCACATTTTATTGAATATGTCAACTACCACAAACAAATAGTCATGTCCCTTCCTGGTTGTTGGTAAACCTCCCACAAAATCCATGGAAATTCTTTCCCAAGGTTGAGTGGGTACAACTAAGGGATTGTATATAAATTGCTTCATGTTGTTAGGCTTGCTAGTACAAAAACATATACATCCTATAATATATTGTGGTACATATTCTTTCATTCTGGTTCAATACACATATCTTTGTAAGTTGGAAATTGTCTTCCCAACACCAAAATGTCTTGCAACCTTGGATGTGTAAGCCTCTTTGATAAGTTGCAATCGTTCACCTTTAGGAACATAGAGCTCATCAAGATTTTCGAGCAAACCATTATGGAGGTGATATTCAACCTTTCCATCACTTTATTCTATATGAATTTCACCTTGTAGTGTTGAAACACCTTCTTCAAGTCATCATCTTCTGTGTATGCCTCTTTTTTTGCATCATGGGTAAAAGGATCCATGTGCATTATATTTCCCAAATTTGTAATCTTAGATGTGGTTGGTCATGAAAGCATGTTTGCCAACTTATTTTTGCTACCCTTCTTATACTTTATGACCAAATAAAAGTGTTGTAAAAACCCCATCCACTTGTAATGTCTAGTTTGTTGTAGCTTACTCTGGGCCTGCAAATACTGTAGTGGATGGTGATCTGTGTGGATTATGGTCTCATTTCCCACCAAATAGTGTTTCCACTTTTTAACAACTTGTACCAAGGCATAGAGTGCCTTGTCATAAGTAGGATAGTTGAGAACTGCCCCATGAAATACTTCATAATGATAGAAAACGAACCTTCCTCCCTACATTAGTACTACTCCCATAGCATACCCACTTGCATTTGTCTCCACTTCATATAGCTTTTGAAGTCTCATCCTGTATCGATACACATTCTCCAAGTCCCATCCTTCTTGGGCACAATTATGATGAGTGAC
This sequence comes from Picea mariana, assembly GCA_032191745.1. Classification (NCBI taxonomy): domain Eukaryota; kingdom Viridiplantae; phylum Streptophyta; class Pinopsida; order Pinales; family Pinaceae; genus Picea; species Picea mariana. The sequence goes on from JASDQU010306199.1 coordinate 34,219, forward strand.
CCACAAGGTGAGTGTTGACGATTAAAATCGCAACGAAGCTCTGCTTGCAAAGTGTTGCTAAATCCTATTATTATAAAGCTAAATAATACTAGTATGTGGGACCCCCTTGTAGATTGGAATCAGGTCTAGTTCTTATTTTATGTTGTGATATTGTTCGACACTGCTTTCAAGGTGATAACATCTTGGTTTATTGGAAATGGATAAGGCATGTTATGTGTTTTTTTTCTGCTGATCTAGGCTCAAATTTCATTTTACAAAAGCCTATGTTATCCTTTGTTATCACTGCTATCTGTTATGGGATCTATTACTAGGAGACCTGAACAACAAACATGTTAGCAAAAACACATACAAGCAATTGGAAAGAAATGAAAGCAATGCAACAAGATACAAAGGAATTAAACTATGCAAACATACTACTATACATGCATTGGAATTTAAATGGTCATTGTTAAACCTAGCAATAAGATAATGGTTATGTGATTTGTTGAGTTATATGGAACATGGTTGATTTATGTTATGGCATAAGTTAGATATGATGTGGGTGGCGCATTTGACAAATGACAGATGCTAATTCCAATGCATGGTTTAATGAATGGTTAATGGATTAATGGTTGGGGTGTACTAATGAGTTAATGGACTAGGGATGGAGGCGACGTGCATTTACTACACGTCACTCTTACTCCTTCCACCAGCCATCACCCTAGTCGGGCTATTGTTCAAACTGTGTTGTTGTGGTTAGGCTCCGAATTTTGAGTAGAGAGGAACCGCTCGGCTAACTCGTGTTTTAAGGTGTTTTGATTACAAGTATGTATTTTTTTTGCCATCCATGAGTTTGCTTTGTTTATGAAATGAATATTAGCTCGAATGTATGGGTTGTGTTTTTCCTTAAGTGTGGCAACTGTGTGAAATTATGAGTTTCTTTGGATTGAATCATTGATGGATTTCTCTGTAATAATGTTTTAAGTTGCAGTGTTGTTGGTCATTATGAGCATTAGCAACCGTAAAGGCTCTTTGTCATCCTTATTGTTTTTAGTTAAAGGGTTTTGTTGGTCTTGACTGGCTAGCTGTCTTCACACTTTTCGTGCCACCATACGCAGTCTTTGGATTTTATGGGGTTTAATGGTTGAAGCGCTTTGTGTCACTACGCACTGTTCACTTGGGCATTGGGTTGTTTTCGCTACTAATGGTCGTGTAGTGGGTTATATTTCTTATTCTCGACCTTGTTTCCACCTCAAAGTTGTAGTTGGTTGACTGGAGAGCCACGAGGATTATACCCTACATGTGTTAAATATTGTTACAAGGATGAAATGGAGCCTTGCTCCTATGTTCATAACCTCTCCTATCATGGGATTCGTCACCTTATGCACAAAGTAAATTGTGGTGTTCTCTGCATATACACCATTGGTCTCAGAGGTTTTCACCATTGAGAAGAGTCGACTCTAGTCTCCCTATGTTGGCCATAGAGAAAACCCTTAACTCCTCAAGTCTGAGGGTTGATAGAGAAGAACGTTGTGGCCTGTTGAGTTTACTATTGGTTATTGTAGATTGGTATGTATTGTCAACAAAGTTGATTACAAGCTCGCCCAATTGATTATGTGACAATGGTGTTGGTTTTGGTATCTAGTCACTGCATGTGTTATTAAAATGGATAATCTATGCATGGTTAATTGGACAAATCAAGTACACAATCTCTCTCCTTGTGTTTAAATGAATTGATAACCCAGCATTTTTTTTAATTGAGTAAGTCACAGTGTCGCTTCATGTCGATGAGTGGGTATGTGTGGCATTCCTACAACATGTTAGTTCGGGTTGTTGATTATTATGACAGTCCAAGTAATAGGCTCAGCATTGAAATTGGTTGATTGAAGATTGAGGTTGATACACAGTCATTGTCTTTTGCATTGAAGTTATCGGGATGTTAACTCAACATTAGTTACAATTGTTTAATGATGTTTCACACGTGATGCATTTGTATGTGTGGTGTTCCTACACCTTGAGTAAATGATCATTGTAACTATGTGTTTTTCGGCCAATTGATTATTGCAACTAGGACAAATATGGAAAATTCCATCCATTGTATGCATTATGGTTATTTGATTGCATCATCAAGTATGGGCACAAGTTTTTACACAGTATGGTTTGGTTGCAGTTTGATTAATTTGAGAAATATTGTTGTTGCCTCTTTGTATTGAATTGATAGCTCGACACGATAGGTTGAGTTAATGATATTGTGACTGTGTGTTTAAAATTGTCAAATGGGAATGCTGCATCATGGTAATTATGGCATGGTTATCCACTGTACCTGTTATCGATATTATTTGATTGCGCCATTAGAGAAGGTCACGGTTTTTAAACATGGCTTTGTTTCATTTTGATCGACTAGTGTTATGCGATTGGGCATGATGTTGTTGCCTCGTTGTGTTGGATGGATAGCTCGACATCTTGAATGTTTAGAGTCAAGGAAAATTTGACCTGTACAGTCACATAAATACAATTGTGTTTTGTCGAATGGTTGTGTTTTCCACAACATAGCGTAGGTTGAAGTGTCGATTGTTGTTGGGTATCTAAATGGAAAGACAAGGTATTTGCACTTTTAATATGGATAATTGTGTTGATTGTCCACTATGTATGTTAAATGAATGTCATGCATTTTAAATAGTAACAGGAACGAGTGTTGTGACAGTATAACCACATTGCAATTTAGTTATTGAAAGAATTGAAAGACAAAATCGAGCACGATTTTTATGTCTACATTTGATGAGCAAAGTGGAAGTAATTGACTGTGTATTCATTTGGGAATTGTTTATGGATAAATGAGAAGAAACAGATCTCCCCTACAGATTGTTGTATGCATATTGTTTTGTTTGTTGACACTGTGTTAAATATTTGATTATGAATAGTGAAATAAATATTTGATTATGAACAGTGAACTAGTTAATGCATAGAGTTGTGTGAACTATACATAGTGGTTTTTAATTGGGTCACAATGGTCATTTGGT
>JASDQU010306199.1:37237-76191 GCA_032191745.1 Picea mariana
ATTGTTGTATGCATATTGTTTTGTTTGTTGACACTGTGTTAAATATTTGATTATGAATAGTGAAATAAATATTTGATTATGAACAGTGAACTAGTTAATGCATAGAGTTGTGTGAACTATACATAGTGGTTTTTAATTGGGTCACAATGGTCATTTGGTTGGTGTATATCCTTTAAATAATGGTTATTTGGATTACTTAATTAATTTTATGAATAGTACTCGCTCTCTTTCTCCACCATTATTTCTCTTTTCGCTAATTACAACCCCATCACCTTCCCACGTTCATTTTTCACTCCTTGTTCTAAGATTGGTTACAGTCAAGAAGAATTTTGTATTGAAGCAGTTGGAAGTAGCAGTGTCTTGGTTGGATTACAGTGATGTTTTCTTTGGTTTACATTACAGTTGATTGTTGTTGTCTTTGAGCAGTAACCATGTTCTTTTCCCCCCTCATCATATCATGTTTCTCTCAATACAAACCCCTTGCATATCCTAGGACCCTTTATTCACCCCTTACTCATTGATAAATAGTTAAACAATTTGTATGGATTGGATTGCATGAGTCTGATACGTTGTTGAGCCAAATCTATTTCATATTTTTAAGAGTTGTCATGTATGGTTATTTTAAAGACTATTTTCTAATCAATCATGCATGCAGGAATGATTTTTTTCAACCGAGGCAACCGAGGGAGAGGTAATTGGAACAGAGGCCCAAGAAGGCCAAGGTTCTCCATACATTTTGATGTTGACTCACAAGATCTTGTCCAATTGTTTCAGAACATATTTTTCAATTGGATTGGGCAAGGAGTTGTCCAACCTAGGCCTGAAAGGCCTCCTTTCCAAGTTCTTCAAGCCCCTGGTATTCTTGTTCCTCCTCATGTCTTATTGCAACCCAAGGTTCCCAAAAATGATGGATGGCAAGATATTGTCAAACCGGAAGTCTCCCAACATCATGGCTGGCCCAATTTATCCCTACCTGCTCCTCCGCCTATTAATCCCATTGCCCAAGATGCCCCTGCCCACTCACCATTGTAGTCCTCTCATGCTAGAAAAACGTTGAAAATCGAGTCCCACCATGCCCTTGAAAAAAGTAAAGCCATTGTTTCCCCTTCCTCACCCTCCAATGGCTCTGACAAATATGTGTCTTCCCAGATGCATTTGAGGGACAATTGTACCCACGCGATCAAAGAGATTAGGCCTAAAGGCTCAGTGCAGCCAAAGGAAAATTCAAGAAAATCGAAAGGTGACAGCAACAATCAAGGAAATATTGCATCTCAGAGTGGGAAATATGGATTTTGAGCTTTTATTTTATTTATTGTTGATGCCAATTGACTTCAGAATTTTTGGACAGCATGTTTATTTTTGGATATATATATTGTTTTGGAAATAATTTCAAATATCCTGAGCTAAATTCTAAAATGTTAAATGGGAGTCACAAGGAGGTGTGTTTTTCTTAACTAACTAATATGTTATGATTGTTAAGAGATAAAGGGAGTCACAAGGGGTCCCACCTACTAGTTATTATTTATTTATAACCCTTATTATGATTATTACTTTTCCCCTTAACTAAAAGTTGGTTGAGTCTTTAATTAACTTAACTAATGGGTTGGTTCAACTACTTCAACCAACTCTAATTTGTTTAAAGACAAAAGGAAAGGGAGGAACAATAGGAGGATAGAAGAAGAAGCATACTAAGGTTTTCTCTTTGATTTTATGCTGAGATAATTCAGTTTTCATTCATTCCTTAATTTATTACAAGTCTAATTCTTTTTATGATAGCGGGGTCTTATTGTAGACAGCAAGATTCAGGGCTGAATTACATCATTCAGACACTTGTTTTTCAGAGGTGTTGATCTATCTTTGATAGTCTGTGTAGGATTGTTTGTTTGTGAATTAGTTTTCATGACTGACAAAGGATATTGTGAAGAGTCGAGTGGGAAGAAATATGTGGCAATCTGATCTAGCTTTTAGAGTTCGGTTTTTGATTTTCTATCAGAGGTTCTTTTGTATGTTCCATTGGGCATGTCTAAGTTTGACTTAGTCCTAAATTTTTGCATGAAATTTTGTAAAAGAATGACTCTTTGGTGAATTGGAATGAAATAAAGGATTTATTTATGTCTCATATGTCTTGATTATCATCTTGGTGTCTTTACTTCTGTCTTTACATTCATTACAGCAACTGTTGTACTCAGAAAATTACATAAAAAGTAAATTTATAGCAAGATTTTATTGATAAAAGACTAGCCTAAGCACTTGTAATTAATACTTGTGAGTTAGGATGTTATTTTTGTTGGCTATAAACATAGGGTGAGATTCCCGTCTATTTTTCTCTAGCCAAGCAGAATCTGAAAATGCTTGAGTAAGATCATTTCATATCTTTTCCTCAACATTTATTTGGTGACCATACTGGGGAGATCTTCGATATCTCTCTAGTTAATTTTCATACTCAACTTTCATTGATACATCTATTTTTCTGATATTGATTCTTTGACTGTTTTATTTCTTAATGATTGTGTCTGTTGCAAGGCAGCCCAATATTGAGCTTGGTCTCCAAGACCAAACCAACACTAGTTTGAACTTGTTCAATACCATTTTAGACACTGCCAATACCCGTGTTGAACTAAACCATTCTTAGGCAGCAATTGAACAAGATATTAGTGATCAAGAACGATTGGAAGCTAGACGTAGACAGCCTAGAAATCAGCAGTAACCTTTTGTTTCTTCAGTTTTGGACTTTCTTTCATGTCCTTAGACTCTCATGCTTCTAGAAGAAGAAGAGGCTTATCACCTGAAATCAATCCTATTTCTGAAATAGGAAGAAGGAACATTGTGTTATCTACCCAACAAAGTGCTCTAAGGAGAACCTTGTCTAATTCATCCAGTTCGTCTTTCCTTCCCTCATCTATCATCCACAAGATGGCATCTAGTGATGGCTCTGGTGGCACTATAAGTGCTTCCTCTTCTCAGTCTTCATCGTCATTAGTGATTGGTAGTTTATATAGCCACCATATGCCTGTCCAATCTACCACAAATCCCACCAAAGTCATTAAAATTATGGACTTTTTCAGTTTGAAGAAGACACTACAACCACATTGTGGCATGTGTCCTCTCCTCTTAACCTAGCATTGGATAATCGACCACTTCCTAAATTCAAATAACATCTTCCTAGGTTTTCAGGAAATAACTCTGTCACTACAAACAAACACCTGGTGGAATTTTCTAATGCTTGTCATAACATAGGGGCCAATGACAATGATACTTGCATGTGATTATTCATCAATTCCTTGGAAGGAAAGGCTGCGACCGATTTCTTTGAACTTCCTCCTAATATTTTGTCTACCTGGGAGGAGTTAATCTATTGGTTCAGATCCACTTATGGGAAATCTAAAATCCCAACTGAAAATTTATGGGAGTATAATAACGTTACCTATAAGGATGGTGAGACCATCAAGTCCTTCAACTTGTGTTTCACCAAGTTATACAATCAAATCCCCAAACTCATTTTCCCTCAGAACCAATCCACTTTCATGCATTACTACAATGCATTGCCTTCCCCTTACCGCCATAGGCTCGAGGAAAAATCCATTGATAATCTCGGTTTTGCTCTGCATACTTTCTCAGAGTATGAAGAACATCTTGAAAGAATAGGTCTTGCCCAAGGAGAATCAATTAAACAGATGAACATGCCCACCCTATTAAATCTAGTACAAGATATGAATAATCCTATGATAGCATTTGATTGAAAGGGAATTGTCTCCCCTCTCACCCCTGGAGCTTCATCTTCTTCTACAACACCCTTTAGAAATCCATTTGAATATAATTTTTATCCTAAAGATATATTTCCTCGCAGGTTGTGTAACTTCTGCGAGGAACACCATGAGTAAACCACATGTGAGGTAAAGAACAGTGTCAAAGATAGGATCTTTGGCAATATACCCGAAGCTACTATCGTTGTCCTTGATTTTACAGAGCCAAAAGATGTCATGGTCATTAATACTAGGAACAAAGCCTATGCTCCCAAGGGAAAATTTGATCCTCCCTGGAGTTCTTCTAGACCAAGCCCATATTTACCCATTGCTACTGTTCAGGTTCCTAAGGTTCCTAAGAGTCAAATAATTACTTCCCCTATCCCCTCTTCCAAATACAATATCTTGAATCAGTTGGCCAACATCAAGGCAGATGAAACCCTTCTAGACATGGTTGTCGTCCCTGAACAATAGATACATCTGAAACAATTCATGGAAGTAAAATCTTTTGTTGTAGCCAATCTTTCCGAAGAGGTGAACAAAGAGGATTCTTCTGTAAAAAAGTAGGTGTACATAACTTTAGATACCCTGTAAAAAATCCCCCTTTTTATATTTCTGTAAATATTATGGATAAGATTGCCCATTGTTGCCTCATTGATGGCGGTTTGGGCCCAAGTGTGATGTCGAAGATTATTATGGAAGAGCTAGGCTTGTCTTGTACAAATGAAAGTGCCAAAAGCATGCTCTCCTATAATAGTCTACAACAAACAACCATAGGCGAGATTAAGGATGTGACCTTGGTTTTATGTGCACATCCTGAAATAAGGACAACCCTCAGCATTTGGGTAATTGATATGCCTGTAATAAATTACTCAATTATATTGGGAAGATATTGGAAATCCCTAATAGGTGGATACCTCTCACTCGTCGGGACACATTTATCTGTTTCGGAATGGTGAGAACATTATATTCCTTAGAGAGGGAAGAATTTCACCATACATAGAGAGTGTTATGCAATCTAGTGTAAACCATATCAAAGAGGACCTAGGAGTGTATTCCATCTTTGATGAGAAGGATAATATTCCTTTGGAATGAATCAATTTAGATGATGATGTGTGGCACATGCACTTTGATGTTCCGCACTCTAATGAAGGTAATGGGGTTGGCATTATCTTGGTTTCCCCTGTAGGAAAAATTCATAATTTGTCTTACAAGTTAGAGTTTACTTGTACAATCAATGTCACTAAATTAGAAGCTTTATTATTAGGCATTGAAAATGCCCTTAATCTTGGTTATGGTCACCTTTCAGTTTTTGGAGATTCTGAGCTTATTGTGAAATTGATACATAAGATATGTTCTCCTAGAAATAAGTTGATGGAATGATACTCCTAAACTGTTTGGGCGCTTATCTCGAACCTTCTATCTTTCAACATCACTCATTTTAAGAGGGAGTTGAATTCAATGGTTGATCGGTTAGTTGTCTTTGCAGCTTCTTGTTACAGATAAATCCTCCTGTGGACAAGTGGATTCTCTCTTGGATACTAGACCCCTATGACCCCTAGGTGCAGCAGCTTCACCAAGCTCTCTCTGTATAGACCCTTGCTCAAATAATCCATACACATAATGTTGATACTTCAATGATATCTTCCTTATGAGATCATAAGTTTGATACTTCACAATGTCTCCTTCCTTATGAGATCATAAGTTAGGTGTTTCTCTATTTCTCCACCTCCCTTTCACCATGAGAAGGCCTCCTTATATAATCTTTGATAGGCCCAACAACCTTACAGATTCTTGGGATAGGTTGAGTATATTTCTCCATCAGTTGTGGATCCTCCCTAATATCGAGCCTTGACCTCAGATTCAAATCCAACAAACTCTAGAGATGAGGGGGAGTTTTTCCTGATTTTTCTCAACAGTCAAATATTTCTTGAAATAGCCCAGCACTCCCTCAAAAGGGTACACAGAGCGTTGCAATGCTCCCCCAAAGAAGGTTAGGGAGCGCTTCCTGATAGTGATTAGGGGAGCGCTGCCCAAAGTTTCCCTAAAAAATCCTAACGCTCCCTCAAAAGGGTGCATAGAGTGCTGGAACGCTCCCCCAAAGAAGGCTAGGGAGCGTCAACACTTCTTGATAGTGGGTAGGGGAGTGTTGGCCTCCAAAATTGACTTTTAAGTGGTTTTCTTCATGGAAAATGCTTTGTACTCTTCATCAGAAGATTTATCTTCCTAAAACCAGTCTTTGAGGGTGTCTTAAGTGTCCCTTTGATGTTGTTAGAGACATGACATAGGCGAGATGGAAGTATGATGTTTGTGACACTTGTGGTCAAGATGTGACACTTGCGACACTTGTGACACTATTGAAGTGAGTAATTTTGATGTGTAACACTTCTCCTAATCAGCAAATTTTTCCTCACAGGCCTAATTGTTCTTTTCAATCTCTATATCTTCCATATATCCATGACAATGTAGAATCTTGGCAGGCCCTCCCTAACAATGAAAGTGTTTGTTCTTTCATTCAAGATGAACCTTTTAAGCCCAAGGAAATGACATCCATAGAAGACAACAAGGTTCCTAAGGGCTTGACTCCTCTTGAGAGTTCATTTTCATCGAGTGATGTAGGAAATAAAGAGAAACACGAAGTAGAGGATTCAAGAAGGAAGGTGGGTGAAACCATCTCCTAGGATATTGGGGAACTTGAATCTGCAAGGAACGCTAACATAAGTACCCAATGTTTTGATAAAGAAGAAATGGAATTTTCCAAGATACTTGGTGGATTTCAAAAGGTTTCTTCTTATCCTTATAGGGATCTTCGTGGTTTTGATCCTAGTCTCCTATAGAATGTTATTACCATCAAGGAAAGCATGAACTAGTTATGTAAGAACAAAGATCTATTAACTATGCATTTAAAGAAACTTTTCAAAGGGAGTTGGAAAAATTCTTAAGGGTTGGATTTTTTTTTTCAGTCCACCCTGAATGGGTTTCCAATTGGGTACTTTCTTTGAAGACCACTAATCATATTAGAACCTACATTAATTTTCACACTCCCAGTCAAGATATTATGAGAAATCCTTTTCCTCCCCTCAATATGGAAGTAATTCTGCAGCAGGTTGTAGAGTCACAGTTGAGGCCGTTACTTGACAGTTTTTTGGGTTGCAGGAAAATTAGGGTAAAAGGGGAAGATGCTTACAAAACCAATCTTATCTCATATTGGGGTACCATGACTTATAAATGCATGTTTTCTGGCTTATCTGATATAAGTATCACTTTTAAAATACCTATACACACAACTTTCGATGAATTGGTCAGTACCCATCTATATCTTGATGATCTAATTGTGTACGTCAAAGGGGTGATAATTACATCAGAGTTCCAAGTGTTGTTTCTGGGTCCTTTCAAAATTTCGTTTGTCTTGGACGCTAACTCTTACATTTTAAAGGATTTACAGAAGCAATTGTTTTCCTACAACATTAACGATTCTCGCGTGAAATATTGCGAGGGACCAACGTGAAAAATTCTAATGTTGTTTGGATTTTTTGTATATTAGTAGCCTAGCTCTACTTTCATTTTTGAGATTCTTTTTTTCTACTTTACAGTAGTTTGACTTCTTCTTTCTGTGTTAAAAATTTTCTTGCTGCTTTTTCGTTTCTGTATTTTATTTGCTACTATTTTAATTTCTGCAATTTTACTTTTTTCATGATTTTGTTTCCTATCATCTTTTTGTTAATTTGGTCAAAATAGGATGTTGGATCAATTCTGCCACAATGAAACTCCTGCAAAGCATTGTTAGTCAATAAAAATTAATCTTACACAGTTGTTACGATGTTTCCTCTGAGGTACCCTTGAAATTGTTATATATCTCCACTGCTATCTTATAAAGAATTGGTTATCTCTTGCTTCCTCTTGCCATTTCTTTAGCCATTGAGATTTTTAAGAGAAAGTCAAAAAACAAAATTATCCTTGAAGTTAAGAGCAAATTTTGGTTTGATGATTACTCGTACAGTGGTAAAACCCCTCATACTTAACACTTTCCATGAGTTATTCCCAAATTCCCAGTAATTTTCTCCATTAAATCTGTTCACTTCCCCCTGTTGCATTATCTTCCTGGGTATATCTTCTTGACCTATTGTTCTTGGTCTACGAAACCATGAGTTATGAGTTCTAAATCTGTTGAAAACAAATTTCCCTTTGGAGTCGCCAATTTGTTGACGATTAAAAACGCAACGAAGTTTTGCCCGCAAAGTGTTGTTAAAGCCTATTTTTTAAAAAGCTAAATAATACTAGTAGGTGGGACCCCCTTGTAGATTGGAGATCAGGTCTGGTTCTTATTTGATGTTGTGCTATTGTTCGACACTGCTTTTAGGGTGATAACATATTGGTTTATTGGAAATGGATAAGGCATGTTCTGTGTTTTTTTTCTACTACTCTGGGCTCAAGTTTTATTTTACAACAGCGTATGTTATCCTTTGTTATCACTGCTATTTGTTATGGGATCTATTACTAGGAGACCTGCACAAAAAACATGTTAGCAACAACACATACAAGCAATTGGAAAGAAATGAAAGCAATGCAACAAGATACAAAGGAATTAAACTATGAAAACATACTACTATACATGCATTGGAATTTAAATGGTCGTTGTTAAACCTAGCAATAAGCTAATGGTTATGAGATTTGTTGAGTTATATGGAACATGGTTGATTTATGTTATGGCATAAGTTAGATATGATGTGGGTGGCACGTTTGAAAAATGACAAATGCTAATTCCAATGCATGGTTTAATGAATGGTTAATGGATTAATGGATGGAGTGTACTAATGAGTTAATGGACTGGGAATGGAGGCGGCGTGCATTTACTGCACATCACCCTTACTCCTTCCACCAACCACCACCCTAGTTAGGCTATTGTTCAAAAAAAAATTTTTTGGTTAGGCTCTGACTTTTAAGCAGAGAGCAATTGCTCGGCCAACTCGTGTTTTAAGTTGTTTTGATTACAGATATGTCTCTTTTTGGCCATCCATGAGTCTACTCTGTTTATGAAAGGATATTAACTCGAATGTATGGGTTGTGTTTTTCCTTAAGTGTGGAAACTGTGTGAAATTGTGAGTTTCTTTGGATTGAATCATTGATGTCTTTCTCTGCAATAATGTTTGAAGTCACAGTGTTGTTGGTTGTTCTAAGAGTTAGCAGCCGTAAAGGCTCTCTGTCATCCTTGTTGGTTTTAGTTGAAGGGTTTTGTTGGTCTTGACTGGCTGGCTATCTTCACACTTTTTGTGCCACCATATTGAGTCTTTGGATTTTATGGGGTTTAATGGTTGGAAGTTCTTTGTGTCACTGTGCATTGTTCACTTCGGCATTGGGTTGTTTTCACTACTAATGGTCACGCAGTGGGTTATATTGCTTCTTCTCGACCTTGTTTCCACCTCAGCGTTGTAGTTGGTTGACTGGAGAGCCACGAGGGTTATAACATGTGTGTGATAAATACTGTTACAAGGCCGAAATGAAGCCTTGCTCCTATGTTCATAGCCTCTCATGTCACAAGATTCGTCACCCTATCCATGAAGTAAATTGTGGTTTTCTCTGTGTATACACCATTGGTCTCAAAGGTTTTCACCATTGAGAAGAGTCGACTCTAGTCTCTCTGTGTTGGCCACAGAGCAAACCCTTAACTCCTCAAGTCTAAGGGTTGATAGAGAAGACCATCATGGCTTGTCGGGTTTACTATTGGTTACTGTAGATTGGTATGTATTTTCGATAGAGTTGATTACAGGCTCACCCAATTGAATATGTGACAATGGTGTTGGTTTTGGTATCTAGTCACTGCATGTGTTATTAAAATGGATAATTGTTACATGGTTAATTAGACAAATCAAGTACACAGTTTCTCTCCTTGTGTTTAAATGAATTGATAACCCAGCATTTCTTTTAATTGAGTAAGTCATAGCACCGCTTCATGTCGATGCATGGGTATGTGTGGAATTCCTACAGCATGTTAGGTCGGGTTGTTGATTATTATGACAGTCCAAGTAATAGGCTCAGCATTGAAATTGGTTGATTGACGATTGAGGTTGATACACAGTCATTGTCTTTTGCATTGAATTTATCGGGATGTTAACTCAGCATTAGTTACAATTGTTTAATGATGTTTCGTGCGTGATGCATTTGTATGTGTGGTGTTCCTACACCTTGAGTAAATGATCATTGTAACTATGTGTTTTTGGGCCAAATGGTTATTGCAACCGGGACGACTATGGAAAATTCCATCCATTGTATGTGTTATGGTTATTTGATTGCGTCATCAAGTATGGGCGCAAGTTTTTACACAGTATGGTTTGGTTGCAATTTGATTAATTTGACAAATATTGTTGTTACCTCTTTGTATTGAATTGATAGCTCGACACGATAGGTTGAGTTAATGATACTGTGACTGTGTGTTTAAAATTTTCAAATGGTAATGTTGCATCATGGTAATTATGGCATGGTTATCCACTGTACATGTTATCGATATTATTTGATTGTGCCATTAGAGAAGGTCACGGTTTTTAAACATGGATTTGTTTCATTTTGAACGACTAGTGTTATGAGATTGGGCATGTTGTTGCTGCCTCATTGTGTTGGATGGATAGCACATCATTTTGAATGTTTAGAGTCAAGGAAAATTGGACCTGTATAGTCACTGAAATACCATTGTGTTTTGTCAAATGGTTGTGTATTCCACAGCATAGCATAGGTTGAAGTGGCGATTGTTGTTGGGTGTTTAAATGGAAAGACAAGGTCTTTGCACTTTTAATATGGATCATTGTGTTGAATGTCCACTATGTATGTTAAATGAATGTCATTCATTTGAAACAGTGACAGGCACGAGTGTTGCGACAGTATAACCGCATTGCAATTTAATTATTGAAATAATTGAAAGACAAAATTGAGCACAATTTTTATGTCTTCATTTGATGAGCAAAGTGGAAGTAATTGACTATGTATTCATTTGGGAATTGCTTATGGATAAATGAGAAGAAACAGAGATCCCTTACAGATTGTTGTATGCATATTGTTTTGTTTGTTGACATTGTGTTAAATATTTGATTATGAACAGTGAACTAGTTAATGCACAGAGCTGTGTGAACTATACACAATGGTTGTTAATTAGGTCACAATGGTCATTTGGTTGGTGTATTTCCTTTACATAATGGTTATTTGGATTACTTAATTAATTTTATGAATAGTACCCATTCTCTTTCCCCACCATTATTTCACTTTTCACTAATTACAACCCCGTCGCCTTCCCACATTCATTTTTCACTCCCTGTTCTAAGATTGGTTACAAACAAGAAAAATTTTGTATTGAAGCAGTTGGAAGTAGCAGTGTCTTGGTTGGATTACAATGATGTTTTCTTTGGTTTTCATTAAAGTTGATTGTTGTTGTATTTGATCAGTAATAGTGTTCTTTTCCCCCCTCATCATATCATGTTTCTCTCAATACAAACCCCTTACATATCCCAAGACCCTTTATTCACCCCCTGCTCATTGATAAACAGTTAAACAATTTGTATGGATTGGATTTCATGAGTCTGATACGTTGTTGAGCCAAATATATTTCATATTTTTAAGAGTTGTCATGTATGGTTATTTAAAATACTATTTGCTAATAAATCATGCATGCAGGAATGAGTTTTTTCAACCGATGCAGCCAAAGCCGAGGCAACCGAGGGAGAGGTAATTGGAACATAGGCCCAAGAAGGCCAAGGTTCTCCATGCATTTTGATGTTGACTCACAAGAGCTTGGCCAAATGTTTCAGGCCATATTTTTCAATTGGATTGGGCAAGGAGTGGTCCAACCTAGGCCTGAAAGGCCTCCTTTCCAAGTTATGCAAGCCCCTGGTATTCATGTGCCTCCTCAGGTCTCATTGCAACTCGAGGTTTATGAAAATGACAGATGGCAAGAGATTGTCCACCCAACAGTCTCCCAACATCGTGGTTGGCCCAATTTATCCCTACCTGCTCCTCCACCTATAAATCCCATTTTCCAAGCTATCCCTACCCACTCACCAGTGCAGTCCTCTCATGATAGCAAAAGGTTGAAAACTGAGGCCCACCATGCCCTTGACAAAAAAAAATACATTGCTGCCCCTTCCTCACCCTCCAATGGCTCTGACAAATCCATGTTTTCCCGGATGCATTTGAGGGACGATTATTCCCACGTGATCAGTGAGATTAGGCCTAAAGGCTCAATGCAGCCAAAGGCAAATTCAGGAAAATCGAAAGGTGACAGCAGTAATCAAGGAAAGATTGCATCTCAGAGTGGGAAATATGGCTTTTGAGTTTGTATTTTATCTATTATTGATGACAGTTGAATTCAAAAGTTTTGGACAACATATTTTATTTTTGGATATATATATATATTGTTGGAAATACTTTCAAATATCATGAGCTAAAGTGTCAAATGTTAAATGGGATTCACAAGGAGGTGTGTTTTTCTTAACTAACTAATATGTTATGATTGTTAAGAGCTAAAGGGAGTCACAAGGGGTCTGACCTACTAGTTATTATTTATTTATAACCCTTATTATGATTATTACTTTTCCCCCTAACTAAAATTTGGTTGAGTCTTTAATTAACTTAACTAATGGGTTGGTTCAACTGCTTCAACCAACTCTAATTTGTTTAAAGACAAAAGTAAAGGGAGGAACAAGAGGAGGATAGAAGGAGAAGCATACTAAGGTTTTCTCTTTGAGTTTATGCTGAGATAATTCAGTTTTCATTCATTCCTTAATTTATCACAAGCCTAATTATTTTTATGATAGCAGGGTCTTATTGTAGACAGCAAGATTCCGGGTTGAATTACATCATTCAGACACTTTCTTTTCAGAGGTGTTGATCTATCTTTGATAGTCTGTGTAGACTTGTTTGTTAGTGAATTAGTTTTCATGACTGACAAAGGCTATTGTGCATATTCGAGTGGGTAGCAATCTGTGGCAAGTTGATCTAGATTTTAGAGTTTAGTTTTTTATTTTGTGTCAGAGGTCCTTTTGTATGTTCCATTGTGGATGTCTAAGTTTGACTTTGGTCCTAAATTTCTACATGAAATTTTGTAAAAGAATGACTCTTTGGTGAATTGGAATGAAATAAAGGATTGTTTTATGTCTCATTTATCTTGATTATCATCTTGGTGTCTTTACTTATGTCTTTACATTCATTTCAGCAACTTATATACTCAGAAAATTACATAAAAAGTAAATTTCCGACAAGCTTTTATTGATAAAAGACTAGCCTAATCACTTGTAATTAATACTTGTGAGTTAGGATGTTATTTTTGTTGGCTATAAACATAGGGTGAGATTCCTGTCTATTTTTCTCTAGCCAAGCAGAATCTGAAAATGCTTGAGTAAGATCATTTCATATCTTTTCCTCAACAGTGAGGTACTTGGTCAAATTACACCATTCTCCAAAAATTGTTGCAATTGCGTCTTCACTTCATTCGCTTCCTAAATGGATTGTCTATATAGCCCAATATTCAATAATGGGGAGTTTGGAAACAACTGTATTTTGTGCTCCACTTCCCTCTTGGGTGGTATCCCTTAAGGCTCCTGGAACACTCCTATGTATTTATGTAACAACTCCTCCAACTATTGTTTCTTCTCTTTAGTACACCCCTCCAAGGATTCCTTCACTCTAATTGACTCGTAATCAAACAAATTTTCTCTTAAGAAAATTCAAACATATTTCTTACTAGAACTAATCAACTTCTTGGATTAATTGGCACTTACCAGTGAGATCTTTGACTTCCCTTTATGCGCATTGATGATGTAGGACTTCTCATCCTTCATCAGTCAGTATTAGTTGGCTCTTTGCATGAATATTGAATCCCTCATATACATGTAAGGGATTCAAAACACTACTCCACATACATCAAGGGGTACTACATCCAATTCCACTTCATCAATAAAATCATCACTTATAGAAAATTTAATTTTACTCTATTTCATTACCTTTGTCTATGCATCCTTGTTTACCCAACCTAATGGATAGGGGATAGGATGATTGTGAACCTCCAATCCAAGCTTGTTGACCAGATCCACTACTATGACATTAGCTTTTGAGCCATAGTCGAACAGAGCATCTATCTTGGTCTTCTTGACCTGAATTTTGATGTGGAAGAGCTTGGTCAACTCCTTCTCTTCTTGGTGATGAAGGCTACTCAGATTCACCTCCTTCAACAAAGATATGCAAACAATATTTTCATCAAAATCCGAGCTACTTTCAATATGATTTATTTAATCCTTGGCTAGAACATTCTTTTTATTTCTATCCTTCTAGTGATTCTTCAAGTTCATCTATGGATGTAGTTTCCATCATTTTTCCTCAGTGTGACCATCAATGTTGCAATGATTACAATGGTTGTTGGGATATTTACTTTGTTGTATAGTGGTCGTTGTCTTCTTATCTTTTCCCCCTTTCCACTTCTTCTTTCCCTACTTGGAAGCTTCCTTGTGCTCTTTCTTCTTCGAACCACTTGGATACCACTTCTTTTGGTCTATGTTTTCTAGGTATTGTCCATGTACACAAGCCTCATCCATTATACTTGGATTAAAGAGCATCACATTCCTTTGTAGATGCATGTGTAAACCCCATATGCTTGAGGAGTACATATGGGTTCTTGGGAGAGATACCCAACATGATGTCCATCTTTCTTAACTCTGTGGTGTACTCCTGTACACTCTGCCCCTGCCTCTGCCTGAAGTAGTGCCACTGAATCCATTGGTCCTATACATACCTGATAGGGTAAAATTGGGAATAATGATGGTTTTGAAGTCCTCCTACCTAGTTACTAGCAGAGTACCCTCCATCCTAAGTGTTTTTGTATGTATTTCCCACCAGGTTAAAGCATGGCCCTCTAACTTCAATCTAGCAAATGAAATATTTTGCTCTTCATCTATATGGTGAACGCTAAAATAAAATTATAGTTGTTGAAACTAATGATTTATTTTTATTGCATCGATCTCACCTTGATATGGATTTATTTCCACTTTCTCTTCCATCCTGAATAGGTATTGTGAAGGGTTCACGACACTCGAACTCAACTGCTCTTTTTTGGATTCTTTCTGCGAATGTTTTTCTTCATGATCTCTTGATTACCCCTCTTATTTGTTCTCTAAGTTAAAGCCTCCATCATCTATAAATTTTCTGAGCTTACTTGCTAGAGCCACCATGAGGAGGTTTATATTGTGACTGATGTCGGCAACTTGTGCTTCCAACCACTCAAATCTCGCTTCTGTTGGATCTCGAGGGTTATTATGAAAAGACTCATCTTCCATGGCTAAGGTTTCTGCAACTTCCCCTTAAGTTGATTATTGGATCTTTCATTCTCAAAAATACCCAAAAGAAAAAACTACTATGATACCAATATGATCTGTAAACTTTCATGGATATTCCACTAGAACAGTTCGTCACAACAGATCTAATAAAATACTGAAATATTTACTATTAAGGTTAATTTCCTTTAGATCTCTAGAATATTTAGTTACTGATAAAATCAATAAAACGCAGAAAAATTAGAGAACAGTAAAACACATTCACATCATCCACAAATAAACACAATATATGACCTAGGAAACCCAATATGGGAGAAAACCTAACTAGAAGGTGAGGTTGCTCTGCTCTCTTTTCTCTAGTAAATAAATTATGTAAGTACAAAGAAAGAGGCACTCTCTATGGAGTTTCATTTGACCTATGGCATGTATGGTTGCTACAGAATCTTTCATCCTCTATTATTCTCATAGAATACCACTCTCAATTATTTTTATTATCTATGGAACAAGATACAATGAAAAAGAATGGAACCCCCTTCTCCTCTTAGTGGCTCGGTATTTAACATAGCCCAATAGCCATCTAGGGATAGGTTTGTATCTTCCTCAACCTTCAATTGTGATAAGGTTATGGAACTTTTAGAATGTTCTTAGAAAATCTTCTACGTGGCTAGTCCCACATGTCTAAGTAATGGAGGTCGATGTGGCATCCACTCACACCATGGTGACCAATATGGTAGGTCAACTTGTGGGAGGCATAACTTTCTCATATGAACTCCAATTGACAAAAAAATTGCATCGTTGGAAAGGTATCAACATGTATAATTTACAATATTCCATGATAGTAAGGTTTTTACCAAAAGAAAAAGGTCGTTTGATGCCTAAAAATGGCTCTGGAATATTTTTTACTATTTTTTGGACCCAAATTTCCAAATTTGGACCAGCCGTCGAAATGGCCCTACAATTTGATTCCTCCAATTTTTACACCCAAAAAGTAGTGAGATAGATGAAAAAAATACAATGATCTAATCTGGATCATACCTCCCCATTTAGGGAGGCTTTTGGTCCCCATAAGATTTATGGAATGAGGTGAGGAAATTTTTCCTCTGCCTTCTCCCTGGAGTACCATTTTGCTTTGCCTGGAAGTTGTCCTTTCAACACAATCTGCCAAAGGTCATGTTGCCCCTGTCTTGTAGTTATTGAGATGATATATAGTACCCCTATATGAGATGATTCTCCTTAGTATACGAAAGTGCACCCAGACATGTTCAAAGAAATTATTTTCTACTTCTTCTCTAGTGATTTTCTTTTTACAAGGCATGAGAATACACATTTTCTTGAACCTATCAACCACCAAAAATAGATAGTCATGTCCCTTCCTATTTGTTGGTGAACCTCCCACAAAATCCATGGAAATGTTTTCCCAAGTTCGATTGGGTACAGGTAAGGGATGGTATAGACCTTTCTTCCTATTGTTGGGCTTGTTGGTATGACAAAGTATACATCTTCTAATATGTTGTACTACATCTTCTTGCATTCTGGGCCAATACACATATCTATGTAAGTTGTGTTGAAATAATGTAATTGCAAAGTGTATTCTAATTATGGAATTATTCATTAGATCAATCCCCATTGCAGATTGATCATGTCAAATATTGTAAAAGACCAAATCCTCTTTTACGGATTGGTCAAAACATAATTGTAATAGGCAGAATAAGAAGTCAGCCCTAGAATATATTAAAGAGGCCCAAAAATATATTAAAGGTGGTTATAAACACCCAGATTGAGAAGTCGGCCCTGCTAGTGAAGAGACACTTCCACACGTGCCAGAATTGTATAAATAAGGAGGCTAGCACCTCACTTAGACACGCACTCACTTGTTCATTGAGAGACAAGTTTCGGAGCTACAGTTGGAGAAGAGAGAGAGAGAGAGAGAGAGAGAGAGAGAGGCACATTATTGGGAGAGGACTTTATGTATTTGTTTGATTTATCTCTTGGCATTGTATTGGCTATCTATAATAAGGAAGTTTTTGTTGGGTTTTCTTCCCCTTGAGGGTTTCCCAAGATAAATGATGTGTCTCTTGTGATTGTGTATTTCTCAGTGATCCTATATTATGCTATTGTTTTCTATTGAAATGAAAAGAACTCTAATAATAGCTTAAACCTTAACATGGTATCATAGCTAAGCTGAAGAGAGCATCTTTCACAAGAGAAAGTGAAAAACATCATTGTTGTCGTACATGCAATTTAGGGCTTTTTGTTGATGAAGTATTTCATCCCTAAAACCATCTAGAAAAGTGTGTCCTTCCTCAAGGATCACTTTGGCATCCTCAGCACAACTTTTCAGTGGCTAGATCTCCCGAAAAGTGAAACCCTAGTTTCACAAAGTACTAGAAGTACCAAAAAACCAGAGTACTAGAAGTACCATAAGTACCAGAATACCAGAGGTACCAGAAAACCAGAAGCACCAGTCCAGAAATCCGCAGATCAAGTTTGGAGGGGTAAAATTTGGATTTTATCGGATACAAACACACCAAGCTACTCACCTCAGCCAAGCACACCTCCTGGTAAATTCAGAATTTGATTTTGAGCATTTTCATTTTTTGTTCATTTTCCTAGCTCCAGGTAAAAGATGTCTACAAGCACTATGCTTGCTGACAAGCTGGAAGGTGTGGAAAACTTCCATGCCTAGAAGTATAGGATTGGACTCATTCTTTTAGTGAATGACCTAGCAAGAATCGTCAAAGAAGAATTGTTGGAACTCGACGATGCTACAAACAAAGAAAAACATCAAAAGAACACGATAAGGGCCAAAAGAATCATTGCAGATTCAATCAAAGATCACTTGATCCCTTATGTCTCATCAAATAAGACTCTGAAATAAATGTTTGATGCCCTGAGCAGACTATATGAAGGATAGAACATAAACTGGAAGATGAATCTAAGAACTCATCTCAATAATACAAGGATGCAGAAAGGAGAATCAATCCAAGAATATTTCTCCAGAATATCCCAATTCAAAGAACAACTAGAAGCAATCGAAGATGCTATAGATGAAGATGAACTTATAATGATGACCCTTAATGGTCTCATAATACCATGGGATGCATTCATCCAAACGATCTATGCGAGAACAGAGAAACTAAAATTTGACGGTCTATGGGAAGAATGCATTCAAGAATAAACAAGAGTAGCTAAGCGAGAAGCGTTACTAGCAAGAGATGATGATCAAGCCCTAGTTACTCACACCAAAGGAGGAAGGAAGAAGTCCTACTTACAGAAAGAAACTCATAAAGAGTCTCACCCCCAAAACAAATCTCAGCCGAAGAGATTCCAGAAGAAAGGACAATGAAAGGAAATAGATTACTCATCTGTCCAATGCTACCATTGTGACAACATGGGACATATTGCGAGATATTGTCCAGCAAGATGAGAAGAATACAAAAGGAAAAATAAGAGGTACCATGCCCATGCAGTTGAAGATGAAGAGCCACCTTCAAAGATGTTAAGAGAACAAATTAAAGACTTTGTCTTAATATCGGCCCTCTCAGGATCGGTAACACTTGGAGAGGACACTTGATTCATTGATAGTGGTGCCTCCAAGCACATGAAAGGTCAAAGAGATATTCTCTCTTGCATTTTAGAAAAGAAGTTTTCTTAGAAAGTGACACTTGGAGATGATTACCAATATCCCATCAAGGGAGTGGGAGAATCAAACTACAAGCCTAATTTAGGGAATTCAATGAAGATGGACGTACTCTATGTACCAGGTTTGACAAAGAGCCTACTCTCCATTTCATCTTTAGAAAAGAAAGGCTTTAGAGTTGTCTTCACAGATGGAGAAGTCCTTATGTCGGATAAAGGAGAAACCTTAAAAGAAGCAATCATCATTGGAAAAGAAGAAGGTGGCTTGTATAAGCTAAAGGGTCACTCAGAAGCTGCCATGACCCACGCTATTGAGAATCCATGTGAACTTTGGCATAGAAGATTATCCCACATCAACTACAAGGAACTACCATACGTATGCAAAGAAGTCACAGGTCTACCAAAACTCAAGGTTGACCATGAAGGCGTTTGCAATGGATGTGCATAAGGGAAGAACATCAAGAACCCTTTTCCAAAGAGAGACAGCAAAGTAGGAGTCCTAGAAGTCATTCATTCAGATGTGTGTGGCCCAATGCCATTATCCTCCATCAGTTTGTATGTATACTATGTATCTTTTAATGATGATTATTCTCGTAAGACTTGGGTGTATTTTTTGAAATCAAAAGATGAAGTGTTCAGTAAATTCAAGGAATTCAAAGCCTTGATAGAGAATCTTTCTGAAAGAAAGATCAAGATACGCAGGTCAAATAATGGAGGAGAATACACCTCAAAAGAGTTTGTGAACTTCTGCAAATATGTCGGGATCAAGAGGGAGCTCACCACTCCCTACAATCCTCAACAAAACAATGTGGCAGAAAGAAAGAACAGAACAATAATGGAAGCAGTAAAGACCATGATCCATGATCAAGATCTTCCAATGTGCTTATGGGCAGAAGCAACAATGACAGCAATATATGTGCAAAACTGATTGTCCCATAGTGTACCTGAGTTCAAGACCCCAAAATAAATGTTCACCGGAAAGAAGCCAGAGGTAAGCCATCTCAAAATATTTGGCTGCCCAGTATTTATACATATTCTGAAAGAGAAAAGAAACAAGTTGGACCCTTCAAGAAAGAAGGGAATATTTGTGGGATACTGTGAGGTCTCCAAGGCCTTCATGATTTATATACCAAGTCACCATCACATTGAGATCAGCAGAGATGTGACCTTTGATGAAGATGCAGCGCTCAAGAAATCGAGAAGATGCCAGCTTGAAGAAGTATATGAAGAGGAACCTGTAATCTCCAGAGTTGTAGAATCAGTGAGGGAGGTTCCCAGAGCTGCAGAACCGGTGAGGGAATTCGTAACTTACCCTGACGAGGAAACTCTAGAAGATCATGACATAGTAGAATTTAAAGAACCTCCTCAGATGACGATCTCCCATAAGAGAAAGTCAGCTTGGGCAAGAGAGCTTATTCAAGATGGAAAGAAGTATGGTGTTCCCGAAGGAACCACGAGATAGGTGAAGAGACCAAAGCCATTCTCCAGTTATACAGCTTTGATGTGTGATCTCCTAGAGAAGGAGCCTACCTGCTTTGAAGAAGCCATTCAGAAGAGAGAATGGGAAGATGCCATGACAAAGGAATACCAATCCATAATAAAGAATGATGTATGGGAAATAGTTCCCAGACCAAAGAGTAAGGATGTGGTATCTTCCAAATGGCTCTTCAAAATAAAACATTCTACCGATGGAAGTATTGAGAAACATAAAGCAAGATTTGTCGCTCGTGGCTTTTCTCAAAAGGAAGGCATTGACTATGAAGAGACATTCGATCCTGTCGCCAGACACACTTCGATCAGAACCATCATAGCCCTTACAACTAAGATGAAGTGGAAGATACACCAGATGGGTGTAAAGACAGCCTTCCTAAATGGTGTCATCGAAGAAGGAGTGTATATAGAGAAACCTCAAAGATTTGAAGTTGAAGACAGGAAGTCTCATATCTGCGAGATGAAAAAGGCTATGTATGGATTGAAGCAAGCTCCTAGAGCTTGGTATGGCAGGATAGACAGTTTTCTGACAAGCTTGGGCTTTACCAAGAGTAAAGAAGATTCTAACCTCTACTTCAAGCTTACGAACGATGAGTCAGTGATATTGTTGTTGTATGTGGATGACTTATTCTTAACTAGAGAAGAAAATCTCATCACCAAATGTAAGAAGAAGCTTGCCTCAGAATTTGAGATGAAAGACCGTGGCCTAATGCATTATTTCTTAGGCCTTGAGGTATGGCAAAGCCCAGAGAGAATCTTCCTTAACCAAGGGAAGTATGTAGTCGAAATCCTGAAGAGATTCGACATGTTGGAGTGCAAGTCCATGAATACACCCATGGAAGCGAAGCTAAAGCTACTGGTCGACACTTCATCAGAATTGATTGATGACATGTTGTATAGACAGATCATTGGATCGTTGATGTACCTGACAAACACCAAACCAGATATTTGTTTTGTCGTGAACACTTTGAGTCAGTTTCTAGTAGAACCCAGACATGTTCACCTAGTTGTTGCAAAACATGTGATGAGGTACCTTAAAGGTACATTAGATTGTGGTCTCAGCTATGATGGAGATCATGATTTCACGCTGAGTGGATACACTGATTCAAATTGGGCTTGAAGTGTCTCTGACAGGAAGAGCACTTCAGGATGTTGTTTCAGTTTGGGATCAGCCATGATCTCATGGCAGAGTAGGAAGCAATCCAGCATTTATCTCAGTACAGCGGAAGCAGAATACATTGTTGCGTGTTCTGCCAGCTACGAAGCTATATGACTTCGTAAGTTATTGACTGGTCTATTTGACCTAGAGATAGAAGCAACCACGATCCTATGTGACAACCAGAGCTGCATAAAGATGATAGAGAATCATGTATTCCATGACAAGTCAAAGCACATAGAGATTCGATATCATTACATCCATGACATGGTGCAGAGAGGAGCCATAAAGCTCTAGTACGTTAGCACGAATGAACAGGTTGTCAATGTGTTGACCAAGCCTCTATCTTGTGTAAAGTTTGAGAACTTTTGAGATAAGATTGGTATAGTGCGAAAGGACCTTCCTTGAAAGGGGGAGTAGTGTTGTGATGAGATATATCTAGTACTATGCTTCTAGCTTAACTACTATGACATAAATCTAGTCTAGTTATTGTGTTGAGATGTGCTTAGTACTGTGCTTTCAGCTTAACCATTGTGATGTAAAGTCAATCTAGTTGTTGTGTTGAGATGTGCCTAGTACTGTGCTTCTAGCCTAACCGTTGTGACGTAAAGAAAGTCTAGTTGTTGTGTTGAGATATGTCTGGCACTGTGCTTCCAACTTAATTGTTGTGACATAAAGCCAGTCTAGTACCTTGCTTCCAGCTTTATTGCTGTGACGAAAAGCAAGACAAATATTGTGCTTCCAGCTTTATAGCTATGACGAAAAGCAAGACCAGTATTGTGCTTCCAGCTTGATTGTTGTGATGAAAAGAAAGGCGAGTACTGTGCTTCCAACTTGATAGCTATGACGTAAAGCCAATCCAATATTGTGATTTCAACTTAATTGTTGTATAGTGTGCCAGTCTCATGTTGTGATGATGAGCTAGCCTCGTGTTGTGATGATGTGACCAGCCTCGTGGTGTGACGATGATTTATTAGTTTTATACTAATCCAAATTGATGCAAATGATGATTTCATTCCTTTGAGAATGACGATGATGTCGATGAGAAAAACTTCTGATGATTTATAGATACGTCAGTCAGTGTTCCAAGATGATATTGATGATGTTGTCCTCTCACCCACCTGATGTTGTTGATGATGATGTCCTCTCTCTCGCCTGATGCTATTGAAGAATACCCTTCTTGTTAAGAGGGAGTTTTGAAATGATGTAATTGCAAAGTGTATTCTAATTGTGGAATTATTCATTAGATCAATCCCCATTGCAGATTGATCATGTCGGTTATTGTAAAAGACCAAATTCCTTTTTGCGGATTGGTCAAAACATAATTGTAATAGGAAGAATAAGAAGTCGGACATAGAATATATTCAAGGTGGTTATAACCACCCAGATTGAGAAGTCGGCCCTGCGAGTGAAGGGACACTTCCACACGTGCTAGAATTGTATAAATAAGGAGGCAGACACCTCACTTAGACACACATTCACTTGTTCATTGAGAGATAAGTTTTGGAGCTATAGTTGGAGAAGAGAGAGAGAGAGAGAGAGGCACATTCTTGGGAGAGGACTTTCTGTATTTGTTTGAGTTATCTCTTGGCATTGTATTGGCTATCTATAATAAGAATTTTTTTGTTGGGTTTTCTTCCCCTTGAGGGTTTCCCAGGATAAATGATGTGTCTCATGTGATTGTGTATTTCTCAGTGATCCTATCTTATGCTATTGTTGTCTATTGAAATGCAAAGAACTCTAATAATAGCTTAAACCTTAACAAGTTGGAAACTATCTTCCCAACACCAAAATTTATTACAACCTTAGAGGTGTGAGTCTCTCTGATAAGTTGCAATTGTTCACCTTTAAGAACATAGAGCTTGTCAAGCTTGTAGAGTATACTATTGTGGAAATGATAGTCATCCTTTATATCACCTTCTTCTACATGAATTTGGCCTTGTAGTTGCTGAAACACCTCCTTGAAGTCCTCATATTCTATGTATGCTTCTTTGTATGCATTATGGGTAAAAGGATCCAAGTACATTAGAGTTCCCAAATTTATAATCTTAGATGTAGGTGGTCGTGAAATCATGTTTTCCAACTTATTTGTGCTACCCTTCTTATACTTCATGATCAAATCAAAATGTTGTAAAAAACCCATCCACTTTGAATGTCTAGTTTGTTGTAGCTTACTCTGGGCCTACAAATATTGTAGTGGTTGGTGATCTTTGTGGATGATGGTCTCATTTCCCATCGGATAGTGTTTCCATTTTTTGACAACTTGTACCAAGGCATAGAGCTCATTGTCGTAGGTAGCGTAGTTGAGAACTTCTCTGTTGTAATCTTGTCGATTACAACGACACTCAAAGAGAGAGCCTACATTGAAGCACAACACACACATACTCACTAGAGAGGATAGTATTTGGGAAGGATATCCAACCGTGTTTGTATTCATCTTCATGAGTATTTGTACATATGAGAGATGATTGGAGCGGTTGTACCCGCTCCAACTAATCATTCATTAATATCATTTATGTTACATTCTTGTATTTACTTACATATTTATCCTTATTATATATATATATATACTTATTTATGAAAGTATGATGACTATTACAAGGGCCTAAGAGGCCTCCCAACATCTCCCCCACACTCAATTTCTCACTCATCCCGAGCAAGCGTGCACCAATGTTATGGGTCTTTGCTGCTACAAAAGTATACTCATTGTGTACCACCCATGCATACCGGTTTGCATAGGTAACTCAGCTGCAACAGCCACCAGCTGGATAGAGTGATTGACGTATACAAGGTTTATTGTGATTAGACTCTATTGTATATGAGTGACTATATATTACAGGTTCCCATCTCATCGATCTCCATGTTTTGGGTTCCTCTATCAACTATGATTTCTTTCAAGAGTCGCCCCGACTGTTGATATTGCCAAGTCGGTCGCTCATTTCAGACCTAGACTGCTCACGCACTCTATCAGGCTATCGCTCTCGGAGGATTCTTGATATGGGATCAAAGAAGGTCTACTTTATCGACCACTTGTACCATTCTTTTGTTGTCACGACCCAAAAAATATTATGCAACTCTTGTACTCAGGGGATCAATCAATTCGATGTTCGCGTCATCATCTTTTCTTTAAGCATTTTGTGTGTGTGTAAGACGTCTCTCTTGAATGCCTTTGACCGTTGCTCATCATGAATGTTCTTTGTAAGTGCTCTTCTCACTTAGTCGTTGCAAAGTTTGTCAATCTTTTATGCAGGTGCTTAGTCACTACTATGTTGCTCATCTTTTATTGTTGCAAAACTCTCAATTCATGGTCACGTGCTCTGTGTCTATGTCGGGTCACTATATGGCTATGTTGCTTCAATTCTCTAGCAATGTATGTAGTCTTGCATTATTACATGAAGGATGACTGACCCACTCTACTGCAGTGCATGACTTCAAAGGACTTAACTATAATAAGACTCTACAAGAAATTTTGCTTGCAAGACTTGACTTCATGCCGATCTTGTCGGTTAAATACCGACTCATATTACAACCCCCTCCTTTCTGCTTTGCCTCATATTTTTCAACGAATATGACTTTTCGATTAAAATGGATTAAGACTCAAATAGACCCAGGTTCGATTCAGACTCGACTTACTAGACTATAGAATCGACTAGACCTATACACTCAACTTATCCTTCATGTAGTACTTATAATTCCATTTATTGTTTACATTTAGCGAACTTTGTTTGCATAATATATCAATTGCTTATTGAGCTCCATGTATTTTGACGTTGCACATACTCCGACTAGACATGCCATTTTAAATTCGAACTCTCTGGTCACTCCATAGATTGCTCATCTGATTCTTCTGATGCAAACTCTGTTGAACAGTCGGAATATCGCTATTGATGAAGTGGACATCCCATCTGCAGGTTGGTCTGTTTCCTTTGTATGTCAACCCCAAACATTTTCTGAATAAAATAACAATCAGCTGTAGATGGTTTTTTTTTTTCTTTCTCACTAGTTGGGATGTATAACTCAATAAATACCAATTACAGAGGTCCACTTGCATTTATCGCAGCGTTATTGTTCATTTTTCAACAACATCATTGGCTTTCTCATCTTCTGCGAACATATTCCAGAGTGATTCGCCTCGACTAGCAAAATCCAGCGCTATTGATTCGATTTCTTCTTGATTCCACAGGGCACTGTTTGCAGCCACCGGAAATCAACAAGGGATATCCATGCGCAAGCAGCATCCATCATTATTTACAAGCAGCAATCGATCCCAGACCAGCCCCCGTCCGCTGCTGCTGTCACTCAACCGAACAAAGAGAGAGCCTACATTGAAGCACAACACACACATACTCACGAGAGGAGAGTATTTGGGAAGGATATCCAACACTGTTTATATTCATCTTCATGATTATTTATACATATGAGAGATGGTTGGAGCAGTGTTCCAACTAATCATTCATTAAGATCCTTTATGTTACATTTTTGTATTTACTTAAATATTTATCCTTATTACATATATATTCCTATATTTATTTATGTCTTAAGTATGATGATTGTTACAAGGGCTTAAGAGGCCTCCCAATATGCCCCATGAAATACTTCAGAATGATAGTAGACGGGCCTTCCTCCCTGCATCAGCATTGCTCCCATGGCATACCCACTTGCAACTGTCTCCACTTCAAAAGGATTATGCAAATTTGGTAGCACGAGCATTGGTGCTTGAATGATCTTTATTTTAATCTTATCAAAGGCCTTTTGTTGATTCTTTCCCCACTAGAAACTCTTACCATTAGTTGTTATGGCATGAAGTGGTGCAGCAACCACTAAAAATGAAGCTATGAACTTCCACAAATATTGTGTTGGCCCAACAAAACTCCTAACTTCAGTGACATTTGTAGGAATCGGTCATTTCATGATGGCCTCCATCTTTGCAGGATCTATCTTGAGCTCCCCTCCACTAATCACATACCCCAAATACACCAAACATTGCTGAGTGAACTCACATTTCTTGAAATTTCTCAGCAACTAGTGCTTTTTTAGAGTCTCTAACACTTGCATAAGATGTGAAATATGCTCCTCCCAGGTAGTATTAGAAACCAATATATCATCCAAATAGACAATAACAAATGAATCTAGATAAGGGCGTAAAATATCATTCATTAGTATCATAAATGTAGTTGGTGCATTGCATAAATCGAATGGCATAACCAACCACTCATACAAACCCTACCTTCTCTTGAAGGCACTCTTCCATGTATCTTCTTCTTTGACACGTACCTAGTGATATCCTTATTTCAAATCTATCTTAGTGTAGTACTTGGCATGATGCAAATGGTCTAATAGATCATCGATCCTTGGCAGGGGGTACCGATTCTTCAGTGTAATCTTGTTCAATGCCCTGTAATTGATACATATTCTTCAAGTCCCATCCTTCTTGGGAACAATTATGATCAGTGACCCACAAGTTGAGATACTTGGTCGAATTACAACATGCTCCAACAAGTGTTTCAATTTCTTCTTCACTTCATTCACTTCTAGAACAGATTGTCTATACAACCTCATATTCGACAATGGGGAGTCTGGAAACAACTGTATTTCATGCTCCACTTCCCTCTTGGGTGGTATCCCTTTAGGCTCCTGGAACACTCTTCTGTATTTCTGTAGCAATTACTCCAACTGATGTTTTTTCTCTTTAGTACACCCCTCTAGCGATGCCTTCACTTTCATTGACTCGTCATTAGAGTAATTTTCTCTTAAGAAAAGTAAAACATATTTCTTACTAGAACTAATCAATTTCTTGTCTTGATTGGCACTTACCATTGAGATCTTTGACTTTCATTTATGTGCATTGATGATGTATGACTTCCCATCATTAATCAATCAGTATTGGTTGTCTCTCTGCATGAATATTGTGTCTCTCATATACATGTAAGGGCTTCCAAACACTACTCCACATACATC
The DNA here is from genome assembly GCA_032191745.1 of Picea mariana. Taxonomy (NCBI): domain Eukaryota; kingdom Viridiplantae; phylum Streptophyta; class Pinopsida; order Pinales; family Pinaceae; genus Picea; species Picea mariana. The sequence goes on from JASDQU010306199.1 coordinate 64,531, forward strand.
AAAGGGTACTACATCCAATTCCACTTCATCAATAAAATCAACACTTATAGAAAATTTAACATTACACTATTTATTTACCTTTATCTTTGCATCCTTGTTTACCCGACGCAATGGATAGGGGCTAGAATGATTGTGAACCTCCAATCCAAGTTTTTTTACCCAATGCCCTGTAATTGATACATATTCTTCAAGTCCCATCCTTCTTGGGAACAATTATGATCAGTGACCCACAAGTTGAGATACTTGGTCGAATTACAACATGCTCCAACAAGTGTTTCAATTTCTTCTTCACTTCATTCACTTCTAGAACAGATTGTCTATACAACCTCATATTCGACAATGGGGAGTCTGGAAACAACTGTATTTCATGCTCCACTTCCCTCTTGGGTGGTATCCCTTTAGGCTCCTGGAACACTCTTCTGTATTTCTGTAGCAATTACTCCAACTGATGTTTTTTCTCTTTAGTACACCCCTCTAGCGATGCCTTCACTTTCATTGACTCGTCATTAGAGTAATTTTCTCTTAAGAAAAGTAAAACATATTTCTTACTAGAACTAATCAATTTCTTGTCTTGATTGGCACTTACCATTGAGATCTTTGACTTTCATTTATGTGCATTGATGATGTATGACTTCCCATCATTAATCAATCAGTATTGGTTGTCTCTCTGCATGAATATTGTGTCTCTCATATACATGTAAGGGCTTCCAAACACTACTCCACATACATCAAAGGGTACTACATCCAATTCCACTTCATCAATAAAATCAACACTTATAGAAAATTTAACATTACACTATTTATTTACCTTTATCTTTGCATCCTTGTTTACCCGACGCAATGGATAGGGGCTAGAATGATTGTGAACCTCCAATCCAAGTTTTTTTACCAATTCCGCTACTATGAGATTATCATGTGAACCAAAGTCGAACAGAGCATCTATCTTGGTCTTCTTAACCTGAATCTTGATGTGGAAGAGCTTGGTCATGTCCTTCTCTTCATGGTGATGAAGGATACTCAATTTCACCTCCTTTTGCACAGATGTGCAGACAATATTGTCATCAACATCCGAGCTACTTTCAACTTGATTGCTTGAATCTTTGGCTAGAAGGTTATTTTTCTTTTCGTCTCTCTTGTGATTCTTTGGGTTCAACTCTTGATGTAGTTTCCAGCATTTTTCCTTGGACCTGTGACCATCAATGTTGAAATGATTACAATGATTGTTGGGATCTTTAATTGGTTGTGCATTGGTTGTTTTCTTCTTATATTTTCCCCCTTTCCACTTCTTCTTCCCCTCCCTAAAAGCATCCTGGTGCTCTTTCTACTTCAAACCACTTGGTTGCCCCTTCTTTTCACCTATGTTTTCCAGGTATTGTGCTTGTGCGCAAGCCTCATCCACTGTCCTTGGCTTGAAGAGCATCACCTACTTTCTTAAATGATTGTGTAAACCCTCCAGATGCTTGAGGAGTACATCTAGGTTCTTGGGAGAGATATCCAGCATGATAACCATCTTTCTGAACTCAGTGGTGTACTCATGTACACTTTTCCCATGACTTTGTCTGAAGTAGTGTCATCGGATCCATTGGTCCTGTACATACCCGATAGGGTAAAATTGGTAATTGTTGAGGTCCTCCCACCTAGTTACTAGTGGATCATCCTCCAACCTAAGTGTTTATGTATGGATTTCCCACCAGGATAAAGCATGGCCCTCTAACTTCAATCTAGCAAATGAAATATTTTGCTCTTCATCTATATGGTGAACTCTAAAATAAAATTCTAGTTGTTACAACCATTGATTCAGTTTTAATGCATCGATATCACCTTGATATGGATTTATGTCCACTTTCTCTTCCATCTTGAATAGGGATTGTGAAGGGTTCACGGCACTCAAACTCAGTTGCTCTTTTTCAGATTCTTTCTATGACTCCTTGTCTTCCTAATCTTTTGATTTCCCCTCTGATTTGTTCTATGATTTAGAGCCTCCTTCATTTATGACCATTTTGATCTTTCTTGCTAGAGCCACCATGAGGAGGTTCATATTGCGACTGATGTTGGCATATTGTGCTTCCAACCGCTCAAATTTCTCTTATGTTGGATCTCAAGGGTTATTATGAACAAACTCATCTGTCGTGGATAGGGTTTCTACGACTTCTCCTTAAGATAATTTATGGATCCTGCAACTTCCCACAAATACCCAAAAGAAAAACCTTCTCTGATACCAATATGATATATATATTGTCATGGATATTCCACTAGAACAATTCATCACAACATATCTAATAAAATACTGAAATTTTTACTATTAAGGTTAATTTCCTTTAGATCTCCAGAATATTTAGTTACTAATAAAATAGATAAAACGTAGAAAAATTAAAGAATAGTAAAACACATTCACACCATACACAAGTAAACACAATATATGACATGTGAAACCCAATGCTGGAGAAAACCGAGCTAGAAGGTGAGGTTGTTTTGTTGTCTTTTCTCTGGTAAAGAAATGATGTAAGTACAAAGAAATAGGCACTCTCTATGGAGTTTCCTTTGACCTATGGCCTATATGGCTTCTCCAGAATATCTCCTCCTCTGTTATGCTCACAGGATACCACTCTCAGATGTTTTTCTCAGCTATGGATCAAGATACAATGCAAAAGAATGGAACCCCCTTATCCTCTTAGTGGCTTGGTATTTAACATAGCTCGATATCCATCTAGGGATAGGATTTTGACTTCCTCAACCTTCAATTGTGATAAGGTTTTGGACCTTCGATAATGTTCTTAGAAAATCCACTATGTGGCTAGCCCCACATGTCTAAGTAATGGAGGCTTACGTGGCATCCACTCACACCATGGTGATCAATATGGTAGGTCAACTTGCGAGAGGCATAACTTTCTCATATGGACTCTGATTGACGAATAGTATGCATTGTTGGAAAGGTATGAACGTGTACAATTTAGAATATTCCTAAATAGTAAGGTTTGGAAAAAAAAAAAAGGTTGTTTGATGCCTAAAAATGGCTCCAGAAGATTTCTAATTGTTTTTTGGACCCAAATTTCCAAATTTGGACCAGCCACTGAAATGGCCCTGCGAGTTGATTCCTCTAATTTTTCCACCCAAAAAGTAGTGAGATAGATGAAAAGAAATATAATGATCCAATCCAAATCAGTTTTTCTAGTTACCTTCTTCCTTAGGGACATGTTTGAATCTCCCAAGCATAGATGAAATCAATTTAGAGACAAAACCAGAAATTGTATATATATACGCAAAAAATAAGTTCATCTACGTATCTCATGTGAAATACACGAGGAGTCACTTGTGTGGTAGGTAGGTGGGAGATCGTCGTCAGGCGATGAGATTATAATAGCAGGCATTATGGATGTTTCAGTGTTTAGTGAAAAATGCTAGAGTAAAAATCAGGCAGAAAAAGTCAACAGGCTTGAAATCAAAGCAAATTATACGAACTTCTCTTATGGCTATCGAAGGAGTTAATACCAATTGTGTCAATGGGTCATTGCGTATGCCAAAGAATTAAGTGTGAAAGCATCTGAATGCATCAGATCACTTTATATGAATTTTTTTGGTGGGTTAATGCGCAAATCAAGGAAGTTAGTGTAAAAGTATTTGATGGGACCGGAGGGGTTTGTGCAAAGAGTTCCAGTGTGTACCAGATGACATCGTGTAAAGAGTGTCTATGGTCAAAAGAGGATACCAGAATGGTTCATGTGAAAGTATCTGAAATAAACTAGAGGTTTGGACTAAAAGTGCTTCATTTGATAAGCCTATATATTGAAAGAGTTATTACAAGGTGCGTTGAAGAAGTCGGAGGAGGTCGTGAGAATTCCCCTAGTTTACACTGGAGAAATTTTTCGTTAAGTACATAGACTTCAAAGGAAAACACCAGACCATTGTGTGTTAAATCCTCCTGTAGAGACCAAAGGATTTTATACCAAGTCTGTTCATTTGGGCGAAGAGGTCCATATTAAACCGGTTTCAATCAATTTTCATCAAAGGGACTCAATCTCGTGGAAAGGTTTTTTTTTTTAGCGTATTGGTTTGAATCCTATTACAATAAGGACTTAGGATAGGATGAAAATGGAGCTCGGTTAGCTTCCTTCGAAAGAGACTAAAAACCACCAAAGAAATGGGGAAGACCAAGTTCAATACGAGTCAATTTAATCATAAGGCTAAGATCTTGGCTACGAGGAAGGTGGAGTGTTACAATCACGATATTGAGGTTTGGTCATAAACCTTGGACCATTCTAGATTAGGCTACTAGAGCATGAGCCATTGAGGGGAGATGACAAATGCTTAGGGTGAAACCAATGATCAAGAAGGGTTTTAAAGGGTGGCGGACGAAATGACAATTCATATAAAATTGCAAACCCTAACCCTAAAAAATTCATATAGAGAGGGTTCCCAGGGTATACCTGGCAAGAGAGACTGTGTAGGTAATGGTGACACATGTATATGGAAACGGTGGGTAAATATCCTCAAATCCATTGCTCTAAATTCTTATTCTCTCTTTGGCGCTTGGTAACAAAAGACAAGAGGAGAGGGTGAGCATGTTTTTATAACTTTGTGCATCATAAATGTATCCAGATGGGGAAAAAATTCCTATCATAGGTATTCATTAGAAGTCCCTTGGTATACACCAAAGGATTTTTTTATCAAAGTCTCTGGTGTATATAGGAGGACTTAATATAAAGTGTATCGATGTTTATCGTAGGGTAAGATATGAACTCCTCTGGTTTGAACAGAGGAGTTGGTACAAAGTTGCGCGATGGTAATTTTAAAGTTTCGGAGAAGTTTAGAGAAAGAGCTTCGATGGAAACTGGGATAGTTGAAAGGAAATCCTATGATGTACACTGGAGGAGTTTAAATTAACTTGTCCAAATCCAAGAAATAAATTTCAATTTTTTCCTAAGAGTCCAAAAATGAAAACACAACTCAATCCAAACTATGAAAATTTAAGTGGCTTACTTAGAGAGAAGGACAACTAAGGTCAATCGTTAAGGAAAAACCTAAGTTAATATGTTTTCAAATCAGAGTGAGGGGGATCCATTTTCTTGAAGGGGCTTTAAAAGCATAAAATACAAGAAAAATGAGGGTTGAGGTGCCTGGCACAACAAATGGCGACACATTGGGTGAAGCCGTGAATCTCTATAAAGTGGTATCCCGACATAAACTTTGTTTAAATAAAAGCAAGGCAATGCATAAGACAAGAGAGAAATAATAGGTCCCATAGTTTCTTCTAAAATGTATATTTTGACGAGACAAAGTTTGGGTGATATAAGGTAGAAGTCATAACCATGCCTAGAACGGAGTGAATATCATGAAATAACTCTTTTTCTCAAAATGGATATAGTTTCCAAAAGGCATGAGGAGTACAAATGTGAGCTGGAACATCAGGAATGTTGAAAAAACAAGTTGTAAATGCATTTCTTTGGTGTTGCTATGTTGACAACGAGCGTCTATAACCCCAATGAAGTTACCCCAGTGTCACAAGCCCTGCTCTTCTTTCAGCGAGCGTTCATAGCCCCAACGGAGATACTTACATGTCCCACATGATCCAAAATGCCTTTCCTCAATCCTTTACCTCTTATGATTTGATTCTCTTCTATTTAGAGAGAGGTGGACGAGGGGATTCTAGTATTTCTTTAAAGACATGAGGGATGACACCTGTGAAAGTGAAAATTTCCAACTTGATNTGAGTAACATTCACTAGGGTACTACAGACGTCTAGTCGAAACTATTTCCTCTTAGTCTACAAAACAATTGTTCCTAGGTATGGCCCTTAGCTCCTTCTTTGTTACATTTTGAGAATACAATGCTCATATATTGGTAAATTGTGTTCTGCTAATGGGTCTGACTTGAAGTCATGCACAACCGTGCTACATAGTTGGGGATCAAGTTATGTCGAGAAGCCAAGCTACGTATTTCCAAGATTTTGATACCAGATGTATTTCACTTCAAGTAATCTCCAAGCATTAGTCATCAAACCTTTGAGAGATTCCAAGTGACCATTTTTCAAGAAAGACAATAAAATACCAAAGGAAGGGAAAAAATTGCAAATCATAACATCAAAATTAAGAAATGTGTAAAGGAAAGGAAAGCTAAGCAATAAGTCAAAGCACAAGAAAATTATTTATTTATATATAGGGTAGGAGTTTCCATGAGGGCTAGCCGATGTAGTGTTTTAGGATTTGGCCATTAATAGGGAGGAGGTTAGCATCCCCTTCAATATTTTGAAAACAGTAGGTTCCCTAGCCAATTTTCTCTTTGATCATGAAAGGGCCAAGACACAACTACTGAAATTTTGAATATTTTCCTTTGTCTTCATGTGGCTTGTCCCACTTGAGAATGAGGTCGCCAATTTTAAAGTATTACTCACCAATATATTTTTTTTCAAACCATTGTTTAATAGTTTGTTGGTGAGTTTTGAGTTTGGTTCTAGATTTGGTGTGGTTCTCTTATAAGTTCAATGAGGTATCAATTCATATTTGGATGGTAGGACATTCTCTCCTATGAGACTGTTGTGTAAGTTCGAGGGAAGGAAGGTAAATGTTTGAAGGGAGGATAGCTTATTTCCCGTAGACAAGGAAATAAAGAGAAGTCCCTATTGAGGCTTTACGGGTGACATGATAAACCCATAGGGCATTGGGTAATGCTTTAGGCCAGTTTATTTTTTGATTGACTATAGTTCACTTAAGGATTCGTATCATTTTCTTGTTCGTGGATTCGGCCAAGCCATTGCCTTGAGGGAAATAGTTGGTTGCAGATTTTAAGATAATTAGCTTTTCCAAAGAAAACTTAAACAATTTTAGTGATGAGAAATAACTTTCATTATCAAACATGAGAGATTTAGGCACCCCAAACCTGGTAATAATGTGTTGTTCAAGAAAATTCATTACCATTTCATCATTCACCTTGGTTAGTGGTATTTCTTCTAACCATCATGTAAAACAATCAGTAGCGGTTAGGATATACCTATGTTGTTTGAATGAATTAGGATGAATCTCACCAATGATGTGCAACCCCCATTGTTTGAAGGGTTCTTCAACAATGACATGTTGTAGCAGAACAACAAACTCAAACTCTCTTCCAGCGGAGTTTTGTCAAGTTTCACAGTTGTGTGAATATGCATGAGCATCCTTGAACAATGTCGATCAATAGTATATGGCTCTTAATATTTTATAAGTTGTTGTATCTTCTGAGAAATGGCCTCTAGTTGGTCCATCATGCATATATTTAAGAACTCTATAGACATCTTGATTTTCAAGGTAACAAAGTACTACTCCATCGTAATTATTTCTGAACAAGATGTCATGAACCAACTGATATTGTAAGGATTTCAGCCTCAGCGCTCTTTTCTTCTTGGAATTGAGGTGTTCTAGGGATGTACCATGCTGAAGATAATACTTTATATCATTATAACACGAGTTTTTGAAAACGGGAACATGTGGGACTTGTTGCGTGTAGAGGGTTGGTTCCTCTTTCCATCCATCTTCTTCTTGATTTTTAGCATCCGCAATTTCAATTACTAACTTATAGATACCTTGACCTTTGACAATACTTGTTGGTTTAAATTCAAGGTCAAAATCTTGCAAGTAAATCATCCAATTACCTCATCTCTCACCCAGTTCTCTCTGTACAAAGAGATATATGACCTATGGGTGAGGAACGATCACTTTAGTGTAGTTCTTCAAAATACAAGGTCTGAACTATTTAATTTCTTTGTGGACAGTGAAGGCATTCTTATCCATCGGTGGATAATTCAATTCAGTGCCTTGTAACCTAGTGCTCATGAATGTGATGGGCAATGCATTCCCTAACTCATCCTTCTATGTGAGCATTACTGCAAGAGAATGATTAGATGCAAAAGTGTACATAAAATATCCCTTGGTGAAATATGGACTTTGTTAAGTTGGTGCAACTACTATGGAGGCCTTGATATTCTCAAAGGCATCCTTTTCAACGGACCTCCATTTGAACTGAGAATATCTCTTTATCATCGATTGAAGAGTTTTACGATTTTAGCAAAGTCTGGAACGAATCTTCTCATGAAATTGATTTTTCCAAAAAAGGACAGCATGGACTTTTTTTTGTGGGGTGGTGGGATTTGCATAATTGCCTTATTTCTTTATGGGTCCACTGAAATTCCATCCTTAGAAATAGCATGCCCCAATATAATACCTTTGGAAACAGCAAAGATTTTCTTTTTTGGATTTAGAGAGATACCATACTTTCTACATCGTTCAAATATATGTTTCAGATACTTTGGGTGATCAGATCTTTGCTTTGAATAAACAATGGAATTATCAATATAGATCACTAAACTTTGACTGATCAGGCCTTTAAAAGTGATGTCCATGGCCATTTGAAAGGTAGCACTAGCATTTATTAAACCAAAAGGAATTTTATGGTATGTGTAAGTTCCCCATTTCGTTCGAAAGGTGGTCTTCAATCAGTCTGGTTCTGCTAACAGAACCTGATTGTAACCTGAGAACCCATATAAGAGAGAAAACATTTTGGACACTGAGATGAGTTGCAAGATTTTTTCCATAAGGGGAACTGGATATTTGTCTTTGTTGGAAGCTCGATTCAAATTATGAAAATCTATACATATCCTAATTTCTCCTGAATTCTTTCTAACAGGCACCATATTCGACACCCAGGTTGAATGACATGCATTGAAGATGATCTAGGTGTCTAACATATTATTTAACTCTTTTTGAATGAGTGGTTTAAAGGTGGGATGCATTTTCCATAGCTTTTGTTGGAATGGGTTGACACCCTCTCTGATTGGAATCACATGTTGAATAATACAGGCGTCATAAGTTTTTAGATCTTCATAAGTTCATGCAAACACATCTCGATACCTTTTGAACAGTTGTGTGAATGTGTGCTTTTCGGACTCCGAACAACAAGTGCCCAGATTAATATACTTGGGATGTTCAAAATTCCCTAGGCTAACCAGATAATGCATCATGGCTTAACTATTAGTTTTTTATTTGTGGGTCTTCTAAACTTAGTGTGCAAATCAAATATCTTCTCAAGTGATAGCACATTCTTTGGGATGTAATTGGTTTTAACTTTAAATGTTTCAACTCGATAATTTTGAAGATCTTGTTCATGAGCTTCATCATCTATTACAGATTCTTGGAAGACATCCAAGTTGGTAGGGAAATTGATGATTTGGGTATCACTGTTGAATACCCTCCATTTCATGACATTATTCGATATCGAAGTCCTGAAAATTGTTTCGACAAAAAAACCATCATTAAGAGGTGTATATCTAGAAGTTTCATTCACCAAAATGTCTGCAGCAGCATTATGGCAGCGAGGTATAGATTCAATATTAAAATATTCAAAAGAATAAAGTAACTACATGCCTCTTTCTGATCACCTCTCAACTATGGAGACAGACAATGGATAGTGTCTCTTACTGGTCCGACAACTATTTCTAAATCACCGAATACTCGTAAGAATTTTACCTTGAAGTTGATGGCTTTCTTCAAACCTTTGACCAAGGCTTCGTATTCCACAGTATTATTGGTGCATTCAAATTCCAACCAGCAGTATATGAGTGTTTTAGGTTGATGTGGGTCGATAAGGATACATCCTGCCTTGACTCCATCTTGGGATTTGGAGCCACCAAAAAACATAGTCCAAATGTTAGTATATACAGGTGGGTTAGTCATACAATAACCTAATTTTTTTAATAATATACAAGCATTATCATCAGTCTGATTACATGGAAGGAATTCATACTAGGTCTCTGTTTGAATTTCAGATAGTTGTGATTTATAACAACCATGGTCAGTCTCTAAGAAATAATTACCGATAACATATTGTGTGAAGTTGATAGGCTCATTTTTACCTTCCAATTCAGTTAATATGTGTTTCATATGATCCTTGCTATCAATGTGAATCTGATTGGGTTTAACTTTGTGCAAGAGCCATATGTGGGACCAGTCTGTAGAAAAATAACCTTGGAGTTTAGCTAACTAATCCATATTCAAAAACAAACCATAATTATATGGGATGTCAACAACAACAAAGTCAATAACCCGATGAACCCTTGGGTCATAAGATAATACAATATGTACATCTTTGAGATCTCATATTACTTTTACATATAACATATCTAATTGCATGATTCTTTTGGTAGTCAATTGTGGTACAAAGTTTATTCTTTGGCATATCGAATAAGGCATGATGTTGGAAGAAGCACCATAATCCACCAAACAATTGTGTACATTGAAATTAAAGATTTCATATGTAAGCAGAAAAGGAGCGATCTAGGACTTTGAATAGGAACCTATACTTGTTGCATTGATGGCATATTTGATTTCCATTGTATCTATTACCTTTGCTTCTAGAGTTTTAAAACTATTGTCAGTTGCAGAAATGTCTTTCCTCAGAGATTTGTCGACATTGAAAGTATAGAGAAGGATGTCACGTTGTTGTGGTAATGTGCAAATATCATACATAGAAATGTTGTCTTTAGTTTTCTTCATGTCTTCAATAACACTATACTATAAAGTGTGCATTTTTGGTTTGTTTTTTTTTGTGTTTGGTTGTAAACTATTAGCTTTGTCGTGTGTTGTTGGACTGTTGGGCTTAATGTTGTTCGCAACCAGGTTCGACGTACTAGAATTGTTGTTGTTGGTTGAAACAATTATATTAGATTTATTACTGCCAATGGTTGGAGTTGGGGTGTTTGTTTTCGAAGTGGTAATAGGGGGGGTGATTTTCCTGAGAGGGGTGCGTTGAGGAAAAGGTATGAATTACCTTACTACATCATTTCCAGATCTTACTTGGCTAGGACAAGATAGTTGGGAATGTCACTCGGGGGTTTATAGCCTCAAAATATTCTCTCAATCTGCAAGTATTAATTACAAGAACTGAGGCTGATTTATAGTTTAGATATGTTGCAAAAAATAAAAATAAAAACTTTTGGAATGTACATAGATTTGCGATTAAGTAAACATGGAGATCAAAAAGAGAAAAGTAACCAAGTCACAAATACACATATATGAGACAGAATAGCAATCTGATTTTATTTCACTCTGAGATATCAAAAATGTCTTCTCTTTACAAAACCCCTACGAGGGCATGGACCAAAGTATGATTTAGATATCTTCGATGAAAACCATACAAAAAGACTTTGACAGTAAAGTAAAACTGAAACTAATAATCTGGATCAGCTTGCCACAAACTGCTGCCAATTTGACTTTGCAAGATATCCTTTATCATCCATGAAACTTAATTCACAAACAGACAACAATACATATACTATCAAGGATGGATCAACACCTCTAAAACAAGCATTTGAAAAGTGTGGTTTAGTATTGAACCTTGTTGTCTACAATAATACCCTATTGTCAAGAAGAGAATTAGGCTTTGAATAAACTCAAAAATGAATGAAAACTAAAACTATCTCATGTAACTAAAGAGAAAACCTTAGTCTTGCTTTCTTCTTATATTATCCCCTTGTCTCTTCTTCTCATTCAAATTTTATCTTTTCCAAATAAGTTGAAGTAGTTCAACTACTTTCTTTAGTTAAGTTGATTTAACTTAACTAATTAGTTTAGGAGAAATAAATAATAATAACATAGTTAAGGGTCTTAACTAATAATAACTAGGTAGGTGGGACCCCTT
>JASDQU010306199.1:76241-87975 GCA_032191745.1 Picea mariana
GTAGTTCAACTACTTTCTTTAGTTAAGTTGATTTAACTTAACTAATTAGTTTAGGAGAAATAAATAATAATAACATAGTTAAGGGTCTTAACTAATAATAACTAGGTAGGTGGGACCCCTTGTGACTCCCATCATTTCTTCCTTTTTTAACTCATGAATTATAATACAAAAAAAACAATCATTTTAACCATATGCCACCCTTGTAACTCCCTTGAATGTCTTTCAAACTAGATATTTAAATATCATAAATAATTTATATCATATCCAAAAATAATATATATGTCCACATTATCCACAAAATATCAAAATAGAGCTTGTTGTCCAAAAATACTGAAAAACCACTAAGCACTATCTTCATCAACTGAAATCATAAAAACATAATCTAAAAATCATATTTGCCACTTTGTGAGGCAATTTTCCTTTTTTCACTGTTGTTTCCCTTAGACTTCTCGAAAGTAGCCTATGGTTGATTGGACCCTTGGGGTTGTATCTCATTGATCACATGGGAACAGTCATACTTCAAATGCATGCGAGAAGACACAGAATTCGAAGAACCATTGGATGGAGAAGAAAGGGAAGCAGTTGTTTTTTCCTTGTCTTGCACAGGTTGGGGAATATCAATTTTCAATCTCTTACTGGCGTGTGAAGACTGAACTGGTGAAAAGGCATAGGAAATATGGACATTCGGATTAACAGGTGGTGGAAAATGCAATGACATAGTGGGCCAACCACGATTGTGATAGACAGGCTAGTTGACGATCTCTTGCCAACCATTATTTGCGGGGACTTCAGGCTACAAGGACACATGTGGAGGAACGGGAATTCCAGGAATATTTTAAGGAGACTGAAAAGGGGGTCTTTCTATTCAAGAGTGCATTATTCCATGGCCAACCCAATTAAATAACCTAGCTTGGAATAGCTAGTTCAATTCTTGAGGATTAGCATCAAAATAGATAGAAAATCTAGGCCTCCTATGGCCTCGGTTCCAATTTCCCCTGCCTCTGTTATTTTGGCCATTGTTGTCCCTACTGAAAAATCTCATCCTGTAGTAGCAGTTTGTCAGTAATGAAGCTCTTAATAAACCATACATGACACTCTACCTACATGAATCAAAAATTGGCTCAAAATTTGACACGAGATACATGCAAATCCATCCATAACAAACCATTCATTAATTTCCATGTGAACATGGGGCGATAGGGTTCATGGGAAATATGGAGGAAGTGTAGTTAGTGAAAAATGGTAGAATGATAGGGCATGCATATATGAATATTGTTCAGCAATTAACCAAACAATTTAATTGTGTATAAAAATATCAAAATATCAGTCACCAACCCTTGCTATGTTATCCCTTTTGTCACTTCTACACAGACTTTTCTTTTTAAATTTATATCACATAAAAGGGATGCAATAAGTGAAATTGGGATTGTGAGGGGAATGTAATTAGCGAAAAATGGTAGAATGATAAGGAATCGATATGGATATTGTTCAAGTGAAAAAAAATAAAAACATGCTACCTTAAATCCAATCAAAACATATCTATGTCCAGACTTTCAAAGTTTAACAACTGTTCCTTTTCAAAAACAATAATTCAAACTGGTATTTTCTTTGACAAATTTGTTTGCTGGCTTCCGAACTATTTACACAATAATATGTATGCCTAGAATTACTTAATTACAGTAACCATTGTATCCACATTATCATTATATGATAGTCATAACAAACATCATCGTAATCGCTACAGGAAACAACAATAGACTTTGAGCCACAACCATAACATTAACTCCAATACTTAATCCTTTAAAACCAACAGGGACATGCACGATTTTTACAACAACTTATATACATCATTTATTTAACCATTGTTCAATGCAATTAATTTGGATGGTATCACTCTTATTCGGGCCCCAAACATTTCAAACACAGGTGTCCCTTTTATACAATCAACATAATGATTGAACCAAAAAACATTAATTATTTTGAACACAAGTTTCATATGAATGGGTGAGTACAAATCTCTTCTAGAATTACCAAACAAGGGACCAAACAAAATCATGCCCAAGTAACTGGGAAAGCATAGTGCTCCCATCAACTTCAAACTAGATTAAATACAACCTCAAAGTAATGTTCAGGGTTTAAGATAACAAGTGGAAGATGAGAACAGGGAATTCAACCAAAGAGTTTGGCAGATGAATGGCACAGATAGCTCATTACGTAGGTTCCCTATCATAATTTACCACAGGAACATTAACATGCAATATTTCTCTCATTTGTATGGGTCTCCAACAATAGACTGCAACTTCTAAAAGAAAAAAATTGAAGCCAACCCCTTTTAACAACATTTCATAACAAGTGACCAAATATAAACCCATGCCCAACCAAAAAGAACGAATAGTTCTTTCATCAACTTCTGGGTAACATTTTCTTCATATTGTATAACGTTTTCCAGGAAATGGTGACGGTGAGGTCATAGCAAGCAAGATAACAACTAAGGGTTTTTCCAAGACAAGGCACGAAATTCTCCAACCTTCCATCATAGTTCACATAAAAAACCACAAAGTTGAACATGGCATGGGAATACTTAGTCACAGAGACCAGTAATGTCAAGATATAGGTGGGGTATTCACAAGGCCGAGAGTTTAGGCAAATTGTGATAACCAACTTCAACAGAGGAGATAAACTCGAAAACAAAACTATGGAAAAGATGGCTTCCCTGCGAATGATTACACACAGCAAGGACCACACGACCAACCTTTAATATCCAAAAGTCCCAGAACGACCACCACAAAAAACCAAATATGCAACCATAACACATAGTTCCAAAACATCATAACATCTTGAGAATCACACAGACCACGAGCAACCAGAGCCAACATTTGATTGAAAGGCATAGAAACTCTCATGGATGGAAGAGTAAGAAAACCCATACCTGTAAAAGTCTGCATGAGGAGAAAAACCAAGATTGTATACTTCCTCCACGACCGGGCAAGGTGGAGCAACAACAACTACCAAAGCCAAAAAATGCAAGAATGACTAGGGCAACGGGCTCGAGGGGAGTTTGAGTGACATGAATTTATTGCACGTCTCTTCTCCACTCATATCTTCATTCAATTTTTAGTACGAGTCAAGACAAATAGCCAACTCACCATAGCACTATATTCAAACCATTAATCAACCAACAAAAACCCAAAATTTCCATATTACTTTTGCAAAGTGCGCCACCCCTTGCCAATATCAAATTCCTTCAAAATACAATGTGCTAGGAACACAACCCACTATGAAACCCAAAAAATACACATAACCATAGTAGCAAGGTTCATGATCACCCAACCTTTACCATGAACTATACACAACCTTAAAACTTGGAGTTTAATTCTTTCATTCAAAAGGGCAGCATTATCATATTTTATGAGAGATCATCCAAACCACTCAGCTCCATGTTTTAATAACTCAACCACCACATATTACCATCACATTTTAAACCACGGTCTGAAGCAAATGAACTGTAGAGAACCATGTTGCTGACATCATATAGACAGAAAAAAAATATAACTGTTGCTTATCCATCCATATTTCCATGAGTATAACAAGGGGGTCCCACCTACTAGTATATTATTAATATAGATAAATAATAAAGCTTGGCAATCATTTGCGAGCATAGTATTCATCGTTGTGTTTTTAAGTGTCAACAAACTGGTGAATCCACAGGGAAATCTATTTCCAACAGATTAAGAACTCGCAATATCTGGCTTTGCAGACCAAGTGAATAGTAGATCAAAAAATTATTTGTGGTTTACTCTATATGAGTGACTATAGAGTAAACCATTTTGGAAATGATAGTCATCCTTTCTATCACCTTATTCTACATGAATTTGGCCTTGTCCCTGCTGAAAAACCTCCTTGAAGTCCTCATATTCTATTTATGCTTCTTTGTATGCATTATGGGTAAAAGGATCCAATTGCATTAGAGTTCCCAAAGTTGTAATCTTAGATGTGGGTGGTCGTGAAATCATGTTTTCCAACTTATTTATGCTACCCTTCTTATACTTTATGACCAAATCAAAATGTTGTAATAAACCCATCCACTTTTAATGTCTAGTTTGTTGTAGCTTACTCTGGGCCTACAAATATTGTAGTGGTTGGTGATCTTTTTGGATGATGGTCTCCTTTCCCATCAGATAGTGTTTCCTCTTTTTGACAACGTGTACCAAGGCATGAATCGTCTTGTCATAGGTAGGGTAATTGAGAACTTCCTTGTTGTAATATTGTAGATTACAATGGCACTCAAAGAGAGAGCCTACATTGAAGCACAACACACACATGCTCACGAGAGAAGAGAGTAGTTGGGAAGGATATCCAACCGTATTTGTATTCATATTCATGAGTATTTATACATATGAGAGATGGTTGGAGCGGTTGTACCTGCTCCAACTAATCATTCATTAATATCCTTTATGTTACATTCTTTTATTTACTTACGTATTTATCCTTATTATATGTGTGTGTGTGTGTGTGTGTGTATTAAAGTATGATGACTATTACAAGGGCCTAAGAGGCCTCCCAACATCTCCCCCACACTCAATTCCTTGTTCATCCCAAGCAAGCGTGCACCAATGTTATGGGTCTTTGTTGTTGCAGAAGTATCCTCATTGTGTACCACTCATGCATATCGATTTTCATAGGTAACTCAGCCGCAAAAGCCACCAGCTGGATAGGGTGATAGAAGTATACAAGGTTTATTGTGATTAGACTCTATTGTATATGAGTGACTATATATTATAGGTCCCATGTCATCGATCTCCATGTTTTGGGTTCCTCTATCAACTCTGATTTCTTTCAAGAGTCACTCTGACTGTTGATATTTCCAAGTCAGTCGCTCAATTCAGACCTAGACTACTCACGCGCTCTATCAAGTTATCGCTCTTGGAGGATTCTTGATATGGTATCAAAGAGGGTCTTCTTTATCGACCACTCATACCATTATTTTGTTTTCACGACCCAAAACTATTATGCAACTCTTGTACTTAGTGGATCAATCAATTCGATGTTCTCGTCATCATCTTTTCTTTAATCGCTTTGTGTGTCTGTAAGACATCTCTCTTGAATGCCTTTGACCACTACTCATCATGAATGTTCTTTGTAAGTGCTCTACTCACTTATTCGCTGCAAAGTTTGTCAATCTTTTATGCAAGTGCTTAGTCACTGCTTTTTTTCTCATCTTTTGTTACTGCAAAACTCTCAATTCATGCTCATGTGCTTCGTGTATGTGTCGGGTCGCTATATGGCTATGTTGCTTCAATTCTCTGGCAATGTATGGAGTCTTGCATTATTACATGAAGGATGATTGACTGACTCTACTACACGTGCATGACTTCAAAGGACTTAACTATAATAAGACTCTACAAGAATTATTTCCTGCAAGACTTGACTTCATGTCGTCGATTAGATATTGACTGATGTTGATGAGAGACCGATCTTGTTGGTTAAATACTGGCTCGTATTACAATGGTGGAGGGGATTGCCTGCCTTTCAAAGATGCGGGTTTAACCCCCTCCTTCTTTGTCTCAAATTTTTCAACTAATATGACTCAATCACCTCATATTGTTCAACAAATATGACTCAATCGTCGCCATACATATTTATTTTCGATTAAAATGGATTAAGACTCAAATAGACCCATGGTCGAATTCAGACTCGACTTACTAGACTATAGAATCGACTCGGACTATACACTCAACTTATCCTTCATGTAGTACTTATAATTTCATTTATGTTTACATCCTAGACCAGCCCAACACACACATAGTGTCACCCAACCGAACAAAGAGAGAGACTACATTGAATCACAACACACACATACTCACGAGAAGAGAGTATTTGGGAAGGATATCCAACAGTGTTTGTATTCATCTTCATGATTATTTATACATATGAGAGATGGTCGGAGGGGTATTCCAACTAATCATTCATTAAGATCCTTTATGTTGCATTCTTGTATTTACTTAAGTATTTATCCTTATTGTAATTTTTAAACCTGTGAAGTAAAGCAATGCATGTAGATTCTTAAGAAAAACAGAAATTAATCAATGGCTCATACACAAAGTACACAGAGATTTATACCGGAAACCCTTAACCTCGAGAAAAACTTTCAACTCTTCATTGTATTAATTTCACCATTTACCATACAATATATACAATGTTTTTAGGTATTCTATAGCTACCAAAACCCTAATCCCTTAATCCGGGATTAATTTAGAAACCACTAAAAATATCAAATACCGCCCAAAAAAAAAAATTATGGGCATTGCTCTGAGCGCTACACGTAACCAGGGGGGGGCATGCCTGGGACCCCCCTAGGAAGCACCCGGAACACATGACACAAAGAGTGAAGGAAGTTGGGATTTTCAGACACAGTTGTCAAATCTGACACACCCACACACACACATGCAAAGAATATAACACATACCCAACATTCTCCCACTTGTTGTTTTCTTTGCATCCAAGGGTACACAGGATTATATAGTCAACAATTCAGGGTAGCAATTCCCATTGTTACTCTACACCAGGAGAAATTGTATGTGCTCACAAACTTTGTCAATGAATCTGCAACATTCTTCAAAGTGTCAACCTTTTCCAGCAACACCTTATTTTCTTCAACCATGTCTTTCACAAAGTGATAATGAACATCAATATGCTTTGTCTTCGAATGATAAGAAGGGTTATTTTACAAGAAGATTTCACTCTGACTGTCATAATCTAATCTCACTGCTTGTTGTACCAACCCAATACCTAAACATAATCTATGTAACCATACTGCTTCATTGCTTGCATGAGTGGCTGCCATGTATTCAGCTTTTGTAGTTGAGAGTGTCACTACATCCTGTCTTTTTCTCATCCAACTTATTGCTCCTCCAAATAGGTTAAACACATACCCACTTGTAGATCTTCTATGATCCAAATCTCCATCCCATTCTGCATCAACAAAACCATGTATGTCCACCACTCTGTCTAATCCTAGTATTCCTTGGTAGCACAATCCATAATTGGTAGTGCCAGAGAGATGCCTGAAGACCCTCTTTATTGTTGTCCAATTGTTGTGAGGGAAATCTCCTTACGGACTAGCAAATAGGGTTAGACTTTGCATGTAGATATGACCTAGAGAAAATTTACTTTCTACCTTCATATCCAGACTTAAATCCCATTTCTTTTTAGTAAATGCAATGGCTAGATCGACCTACCTCGTTCCAGGCATTCGATGTCTATCCCTTGTCGTACTTGATTACTTGTTCACAGTTCTCCTTTCCAACGCTGATCTGCATACAAGACAAGAAACAACTACACATGCATACTACCTATAGAATAACGGGTTAGAAATTCAAACATGTACTTAGCAATTTATGAATAACTCATGAATTGGGACGAGAAAAGCACTTTCTTTATTACTTTGAATGAGTCAACTTACAAAATTTGAGACCGGCCACCGCTCCGCGAGCCTGATCCTGGGCTCCTCTTCGACTGTCCTCCAATTGCTTTTCTTTGTATCTCCTTTGGCACAAGGAAAGGCTAAAGGGTTGGGACAATGGGAATACGCAAATGGGCAAAGTTTCTTTGCTATATTTTTCCTCCTCCAAATGGGACCCCTACCCCTTCTTTTATAGGCTAGAAGGAGCTAGGTATTTGGACGAACCCTCGGCCATGCATGGTCGGGAGTTTTAGTTAACTCACCCATAGATTTTGTGTTATGTTGGAAACTTTCCTTTTTTTGTGCTTTTGTCAGTCCATGCGGGTTTTTTTGGGTCAGCCAGCATGTACACGTGTGCAGTAATGGAGTAGGGCACGTGGGCCTTTATACAAGAGGTTTTTTAAAGAGTTTTTCAGCAGTGCTTTGGAAAACAAGGGATATGAGATGGCCTGATGCCAGGTAAGCATGTGGTGCAATTTAGGGTTATAAAAAATGCCCCCTAATGTGTGAGGTCAGAAGAGCATCTGATGGCCGAAATACATTACCAATCTTTACTGATGTGCCGAACGATTGAGCCCAAGAATCAGGAACCGGGAGGTGTCGTCTACAAAATAACAAATGTTTCACCGAGGCGGGCATACCCATGCTCGAGATAAAATAGAATCATGGCTACCAATCAAATACACTATAGATCCATGTCATATAACTATATAAAGAGTAGCCGTGAACAATACACAGCAGAGCTACATCTCGAAATCGAAAAGATATACGTATAGAGTATTCATATTCTAGAAGCTGATATGGCCTGATGGCTGGAGATGAGATCTTCAGAGCTCGAGCAACAACTTCAAAATCTTCAAAACTCAAGTAGGAGTGTAATATGAGTGTACGAATGCACTACCCAGAGGTCTTTGACGACTCATCGATCATGGACTTGATAATATTGATGATCAGACTGAAGGCTTCAGTGATTTCAAACAAGGACTTGATTGGATGTTCAGGATGGCCGGGTATGAGGACAAGAGACATATTGTAGAGGGGTTGACTCAGGCTTGGTGACAATATTCCCTTGGATAATAGCATGACACATGATGAGACTCAGGAAGCATGGAATTAATCATAAGTCTACGAAGCAGGAGGCAACGCAAACTCTCCATATGTTTGGAAGGATAACCAAACAGTAGAGGACACAATTCTATATAGCGAGAAAAATCTTCCTAAGGTCGTACTACATCCCATAGTCTGATGAACAAATGGATAGATGTGCTTTATCCAAGGGTGACTCATTATGCTGCCAATAAAGAAAATACTTTTCCCTTCCTCTTTTTGGGGTATATTTGATTTTTTTGTCCTTTTCAATAATTGTGGAAAAAGAATAAAGGAATATTACGTTACAAAGGAGGAACGAGTGTTGCAAACATACAAGATCAAGGCACAAGGAAAAGACTAATGTTCTAGTAGAATGATACTCGGAAAAAATCTTCCGGGGGCCAAAGGTGTTAAGACGCAGAAGCAAACTGTTACAAGGTTGGCATATAAGGTATGAAAACATGGTTAATAAAACACACAATGGTAACATCCTTCGATGTAAGTTTAACGAGCCTAGAGAAGGTAAGCTCGGTGGTTTTTCATGTTTTGAGAGTCTGAAAAAACATAAAAGGAGACTCCGTTGGGGTACCTTTTTCGAAGATAGTCTAGTCGGTTCGAAAAAGGGGTAAACTAGCACTGATTAGACATCGATTCAAAACCATTTTAACGAGTGTGACAAGGACAAGATCACTCGACTATTTTTTCATTTTTAAGAAGTCTAAAAAAATCTTAACTATGGACTCTGTCAGGAATGTTCTTCTGGACCAATTTAATGAGTGTGAAATAATAAGGTCACTCGACAATCTTTTCAATTTTAGGGAGTCTGAAAAGAGCTTAACTATGGACTCTGTGGGGGTTCCTTCTTCATAAGTTTAGTCCCTCAGGCCCGAAAAAGAGATAAAATTATACCTGAGAGTACTCTTCTATAGATCTGAAGTTCCATAGAGTATAACTTTGTTCGTACAGTTGACCGTCCGGACCGAAAAAAGGGGTAAACTACCATCGGACAGACGTGACTTCAAATTTCAGTTTAATGAGCGTGAAAGGCCACAAGATCGCTCGGCAATCTTTTTATATTCAGAGGGTCTGAAAAGGGATTAAAAGAAGACCCGTTATTTTTTGGGAGTCCTGAGGGTGAGGTCAAGAGTGAAGAAGAATCATGAAAATGAGGCTCAAACTCATATTCAGGAAAGAATATAAGGACTCCTGAGCCTACAGTGTTTTTAGAGACAGCATGAATGTCATAATGCAACCAGGATCGACCTAGGGCATCCATGTTTCGGTAAGCTCTACCACCAAGTTGTGACACTTCTAAAGCAGAGATGATGGTTCCGTGTCACAACTTGATGGGATCGATCCTATGGCAAAGGAAAAAGACAACGAGATACAAAAATCCGGGTAAAAACCGAACCTATATGCTCAAGTTGATCGTCGGAAAATTTTTCATGGATCGTCAAAAATACTCAAAACTCCCTAAAACTATCCCAATACCCGATCAAATCCCTCTGATGCAACTCCTGAATCACTCTAAATGGTTTTTGGTATAAAGAAAATGATAAGGGAGGCCAAAAAAGTGACAAAAAGAGGCCAAAAAGTCTATAAATATAAGCTTGCATCTCATTATCACCTTTGTTGATTTGAAAATTGACTTTGGAGCCAAAAGACCCCCTTTGATAAAAACGGTGATTCCGGGAGCTACAGTGGACGAAACGAACTTCTGTCTGGACCAAGTAAGTACAAACTCCCCTATCTAGCTATTCAATTCTTGATTTTTTCTTTTCATTTCATTTTTTGGGTGGGCGTCGACCTTTAAAAGGTCATCCCTAGGTCCACGCGGGTTGTCTCTGGACAGGCCGCGTGTACACTTAGGTAGAGTAAAACCTACCCGCATGTACACGCGACTGTCACCTAGACACCACGCGTGGACCTCCCTTTATAAACAAAAAAAATCAAAAAAAACACTCACTCACCCTCTTGAACCTTGTTGTTTTGGCAGGATGTATGTCCAATGGAGGGAAAGGGAGCACGAAGAAGTTGGTGAGTTGGTTGCGAGAGATCCGAATGATGTGGCCGTGTTAATGCAATGTGGTTTGATAAAGTTCTTCCTATGTCATTTTATGCGAGCACAACCGAGGTTACTGAATGCCTTGGTTGACTATTGGCACCCTGATGCAGAGGCTTTTATGCTAGAGGGGAAATCATTGGTGCCCACCACTGAGGATATCTACTTTTTGTCTAGCCTCTCAAGGAGAGGGGAACCAGTCAACTTTAGGACGTTTCCATCGGGGCCGCATAACATAGCGGAACTGATAGCCCTACACTGTGAGGCTAGGACAAACCGTTTGAGCTCCTAGGTGCCTATAAGTAAGATCACTCACCTATCGCTGCAAGCGATATTATTTTTCATTGGGTGGATTACTGGTTCAACGACCTTACATCAGGCGTCCCGTGCACAGATGAACTGTGTTGTCTAGTGCTTGAATGCACAAATTTTTTACTAGAGTGTATGAAGAGGCAATTGACAGATTGTCGTCAGCGGACACAGAGGAACTTCGGGTTCGGGACTATTTTGTGTTCATTTTTTTTTGAGAGAGTCCCAAGTTTTAGTCCTCGGGTAGTGGTACGAGGAAATCAGTTCTCTTTTCCTGCAGTGTGTAGATGGGCAGTATTACTGCCGCAACAGGGTGGTGGAAGGACCAATGAGTCCTTCAATGATGACTTTTTTGCATGGTTTTCATGGTAGATCCCGGTTATAGAGGACTACCCCTATGCCGGAATTGATTTTTCGAGAGACCCGAAGATACCAGTACCTCCTGGTGAGGAGCGAGGGGAGATGGGTAAGTCTCCACCTTTGTAGTTTTTTTTTTGTTGTATATGTAATTTTTATGTTTTTTTTGTTATATATCATCATTTTTTTATATGCCAGAGTATTTGACTGATATACGTTTGTTGCATGCAGATGTGGGACCAATGCGACCTACCGATTATGCAAGGAACATGCATCGTCCTCGGCCAGGGGCCGTAGCTGCCACTGCCGGGGGACTAGCAGTAGCAGGAGACCTCCCAGCCAGGGAGGCTGAGAGGGTACTTAGATGAGTTGAGCGGAACTTTACTGCACTCACTCACTCAGTCCCGATGGCAGAGATTGAGGATCTACCACCATCCATGCAGCCTCATGTAGTG
>JASDQU010306199.1:117989-129650 GCA_032191745.1 Picea mariana
CACCTGCTTTTAACATGATCACTTGAAAGAGAGTCGAAGAAGGAATCCAATCGATGACAGAGGATGGTCCGACGAAAAATATGGTCAACAACATCCCTTCTTAGGTTGAAGATCAGTCCCAGTTGATCCTCTTAGAAGCTGCATCGGTGGGGCATCTCGAGTACTGTATCCACACTGGGGTTGGGATCAATTTCTAGATGAGCTTCTTCCTGAACCCTTTCGTCAAGCAATGGAGGAGGAGCCTATTTCGTAACTAGACAACTCCCCATAGCCAAGGTGGGGGCAACACCTGCCTCTCAAAAGGAATTGAGAAGAGAGGGTTGCAAATATTTGGCATCAATCAATTGGGAGTTTAGAGGAGACCAGGGAGTCACCCGAGGGAATTATTTTTCAATGAAAACCTAATTATTTTCGTCCCTCCTCCAGTTCTGATCTGTGAAGCGATAATCCATAGAGGGTGAAATGATGAAGATTGGGCTAGTGGAGAGTGGTGGAATTGGTAAGGAAGAAGGACCTGAATGAAGTTGTCAGGCCATGAAGTTGTAGTAGGCTGGTCCACGGTTCGAATTACCCCTCTCGCATGACATTTCCATCACAAGAAAATCAAAAGGCCAAGGGAGAAAGGGCAAGAATATCGGAGAGCCGTGGGCATGGATAATTCCAGTGAGGGAGGAGGAGACCACCGACAATGCCTGGTAAAACAAAATAGAACATATACCATGCCTTACCTCCAATAAGTTACCAAAATTGGTAATGAAAAATGCCATTAAATCTGAGTTGACGTCCCTCATATTCCTCATACCATTTCCGTAGCAATCCAACACTCGAATCGATTAACTCATTAAGTTTCCCAAACTACACAGGCGTGCCTCCACACTAGTTGTGTTAATGCATTGCATCAGGATGAATAGAGGGGGGAGGGCAGTGGAAGGCTGCATTAACTTCGCTTGGCACATGCTTTCTAGCTGTCACCCCATCCAGGGTTGTAATTGTTACACTTATTGGTAACATGTTCTCGTGCAATTGGGACATTATGTCAAGTACATTAAACGAAATCCATGATTTTCATAGACAAATATTACAAAACATAAAACTTGTAGTAACATTCAATTATATTGATTGTCATTCATCACTTGAATTGTTGTCACCTCTCGAGTTGCATGCATGCCTCATTACTTCATCACTTGTAGGTGATATTCTACTTTGGTTATTTAAACTAATGTTTTCTTCATCGACTTGTTTTTGATGTTCCGTATGTTCATGTTCCATCTACAAACATATAAATAAAATGTAATAAGTAAATTTACACACACACACACACACACACACACACACACACATACAGATACATTATATACATGATTGCATGAAGAAATTGAGCATATACTATAATAGAATATACTATATATACATATATAGTAGAATATACATGATTGCATGAAGAAATTGAGCATAAGAATATTAGGACAAGAAGATTGGCAGAAAAGGCCTCAAGCCATAATTCTCAACACTGTATTCATCTTAATGATACATATATATAATACAATAATGAAACCACCTCAATTTTTCTCACATCGACACCTCATCAATAGATAAAGTAGGAGGAGGAACTATAGGAATCTAGAAACACACTTAGGATAACAACTATATCCTAGCATGTAAAATATACAAAGGTGGTATACTAAGACTTAATGATTGTATATGAGAAAGAGGCTAAAATTCCCCCTCTCAATCATAAGTCCAAACAACAATACCAACAAAGCAGGTGCATAAGTTGGTATATCTCCATGTCTTCATGTTGAAACTCCTGAGCTGAGCCACAATGAAGAACTGCATGAAAAACCACCAATTTAGATGTTGAATTTGTTCATCTGAAATGAACTGGAAGAGAGCTGAGATATGGAAGTGAACAACTGCAATATCTGAACATTCCCTGATTGCTTTGACAATTCAATCATTTTGCCAAGTATTTGAGCTAGAAGAATCTAATGTCTTCTACTAATTGGTGAACATGTATTATCACCACTCTACTATCAGTGTATCATTGAAATGCTCTCTAAACCTGTGGTTTGGGATAACCACTGACCAATTGATACCATGTATCTGATGGTTTTTGGATGACCACTAACCAATCTTGACACTTTTTAGTGTCCAACAACATCCCAATGTATACTGTGTATGATTCAATTGCAAGTCATTGAACCATAATCCTGCCAAATTCTGTCATCTACAAACCACAATTTCCATTTGGAAAATTTCATGCCCATATCGCAAACTTGATGTTTGTTGTTGTCAACACTTTCTGTTTGACAACCATATTCAATTCCATCATCAATTCCCCCCTTTGTCAGCTAAAAGGAGAGACCACAAGTGGTTTCATGAACCATCGTCATTGGAATTTTGAACTCCCCCCTTTAAGGTGCATGAGAGTTACATCATTGTACTCCCCCCTTCTAGGCTCAAGAGAGTACCATACTTGTTCCATTTGAGTACAACACAAAGTGGGCATGCAGAAAAAAACACATGTTATCTCATCCTGTGAGGGCCATGCTCGAAAGCTATGCCATAAGGGGACCACTTATGTGAGGTAAAAAAATGTTATGTGCTACAAGATTGGTCTTTACTCGAGGTTGAATTCTTCGATAAGAATTATATAGTCGCTTGGTTGTTGATGACCATTTCCAAGGATCAATTCACTCATAGTGAATTTTCAATCTTGCTAGTTTCTTCAATGTTGAACATCTGTTTGAAGAATGGTTATGCTTGCCACAATGCTGGCAAGGATGGAGACCAAAAAACTGATTCTCCATGTGACCAACTTGATTACAATTTTGGCACTTTGCATTTTGACGATGAACTTGGACATGTGAAGTTGAAGCTTCTTGAAGGAATCCAACACTTTGGAACTTGATTGGTCTGGAATAATTAAGAATACGAAAGGTAGCTTCCTTGTCATATCCAAGTCATGTTTTATTCCTCTTGTAGATGATTTCTTCCCAAGGTTTGATGATGGGCTTGGAAAGAGTATTCTGAGTCTGATTATGCTGAACGTGAAAAACTTCATCTTCATTGGAAGTTTCTTCTGAATTTGGCTTGTTGATTTGTTCCTTCATTGATTGTCAATCAAAATCATCATCATCATAGAGAGGGTTGTTTTGAACAAAAACTAGTTCAGAAAACTGCGCTGGCTATTGAATTTTGAGTTCTACCAACTTATCATTCAATAGATGGGATTGTTCTTGTAGAATTCTAACTTTAGTTTGCATCACTTGCAAACAAGTTAGCATGGATTGAAGTGTTTCTTTGTGAAGTATGACTGTATTATCTTCAACAATGTTTATTAGAGTGTTCAATAACTCTAATATTTCTATATTACATTCCATGTGAACTCGCTTTCTTGTTCACTTTCTCTTCAGGCTCACTTGTACTTCAAGCTCGCTTGAATTTGCTTCACTCAAGCTCACTTTCTTATACTTTCACACTCGCTTGAACTTTACCACTTGAAATTTTCTCGCTCCCTTGAAATTTTCAACAAGTTGAGGATGTCGGTTACCACTGAAAATGAATCCCAAAATATTACAATGATTCATTCAACTACTCATCTTTGTCAATTACAACTCAAAATTACAATAAATCTTGGGTGTCGGGCTCAACCACGAATGCACCCAATTACAAAGAAATTCAAATTGATTTGATTGGACACTTACAAAATAATTATAGTTGATCTTGATTACTTACAAATAAATACTATTTGCAAGTTTACAATAAATGTTGATTTCAAGGTTGAGTTGATCTTCAAATTTGATGATGCTTTGAGTCCTTGATTATGAGCTTGATGTGTCCAATGTTGATGTGATTTCCAATTTGATATCTCCGCTGCTTCTTGATTACTTTGATTGATTACTTGTGCTTTAATGTATGTGCTTCATTGGCATTAATTATGTACTTATCTTATTGTGGATTCCATGTGTGCATAATTGTAGAGTAGATCATAAGAATAGTGTAAAAACTCGACACAAAACACCATGAAAACATTCAAAGAATCATTCACCATCGCACACAATACAAGGTGTACCTAAGATCCCCTTATTCAATTTTGGGTGGATCTAGGACACAGAGGAAAAACATTTGATTTTATTTGAGATGTCTTCTTGGTATCATAATGATGCACCCTTACTAATTACAATCATGAAACCTTTCACCTAATATTCCCTTATAACATATACTAGGTTCCCTTCACTAAAAAACATTTTACAAAATAATGATTCCAATCATCCTCACTCCTAACTCAGTAAGAACCCAAGTACCTTTTTACAAAATAAGATTTTCACCACCTAAAAATCCTTTTACAAAATAAGAGTTTCACTAGGCCAAACAACTCTTAAAAGTTTGCAACCTTGCACATTCCTTATTACAAAGCATAACCTTTGCAAATGCCTTTACTTTTCAAAAGTTTGCATAGTCCTTTATAATTTTAAGTAAGGGATAAATTTAACTTTATAATAGTCATCCAAGGATTATTGAGATGCTCCTTTTTCTTTTTAATATCCCTCCTTCTCCATGTGTGACTCCAACTTTATGAATTAATTCTTTTATTTTACTTATGCTCATGAAATTCAAATGTGCACACTTTCTTTATTAAATTAAAATGCACTTACGTGGAGAAAATTGAGTGCGTTGAAGATCACATTGCCCATCGAATGTGAAGGAAATCACATGGAGATCGAGAAGATGACTACATACGATATTGTTGTTGGGATTGAGATCTTTGGTGTGAACTTTGGCTCAGTTTCCTACCGCATATGATCCATCTGTAGCTTTTGGTTTTTGCAAGCAGTGCATGCTTTTCATTCTACAGAGGCATAAACAAATAATAATCGACCAAACCCTGGCGCAAAATTAGATCTGGATCACTTTATTAATGAATAGATCGATCACTTGCTGAAGTAGTAGATCATTGCATTTGGATTATAGGATGTTTCTGAAGAAGACTGGAACATTAATTGCGTTGAAATTTCCAGAATAGTAGAAAATTATCAACAAGAGGAGTTGGGTAGCGATTCGATATACGATGATGTATATGCCTGCGAGATTGCCATAATTCTTTGTGAAAACCATCATCTCCACAGACTGCAAGAAGCTGCAGCAACTGAGGGGAAAGAGGAGGTGAAATGAAAGATTCCCCACATTGAAGTTTCAAAAAGTAATCAACATGTTCAAGTACATAAGAAAACCAATAACTAGAAGAGATTTATTTGTGATGATTTCCCCGTGAAATTGTCTTCGGGTGATGTAGACATCAGGAGGGATCCATTTTCGAATTCTTCAACAGGAAAGAGAACAACACAATGCCTCCACGCAAAATCATGGAAGAGTTCCCACATATGATGAACAATTGTGTGAGTTGTCCATTGTTTTCATGTCTCACTTTGACAAGCCACCAATTTGAATCACAGGGAGAGAACCTGGAACAATTTTTTCTTCTCCAAGTGGAAATGCCGGTGAAATATTACGCTCGCTAGCAGAGGGTTTCTTTGTTGAATCGCGTGGATAGTGTGGATATTCTTTTCAACCATAACCCATATGCATCCTTGATTGATTGATATTGAAAACAAAAAACCAGAACTACCAGTCGAACAATGAAATTCAATCTATATGGATTAAAAAAGAACTATGTCGTACCCATTACTGTTGTGGTTATGGAATGTGCGTCCCATAATCGCCTTGAACTGATAGATCTACAGTTGTGATAATTTTTCTTTTGCTTTCAAAGCCGACTGGGAAAGCGTAGCAACCACTCCACGAAAAAAAGGATCAACAAAATGTCTAATTTCTGGTTATTGGGAAGATCCAAGTCGCTAGGTTTCCAAATCACAGATCAGATCTGTGCACAAAATCTTCAGATCTGAGCATTTGACTAGCAGCAAGGCGCCAATCCATTACTTTAGATCTCCAACACCATAGTGATAGGCCTTCAATTGCATATTTCAAACAAATTCACCTTCCATGGATCACCACCATGGCTCTCAAGATTAACAGGCCCTTAAGAACTATAAGAGCTTTGATACCAATTGAAGAAATTGAGCATAAGAATATTAGGACAAGAAGATTGGCAGAAAAGGCCTCAAGCCATAATTCTCAACATTGTATTCATCTTAATGATACAAATATATAATACAATAATGAAACCACCTCAATTGTTCTCATATCGACACCTCATTAGGAGATAAGGTAGGAGGAGGAACTATATGAATCTAGAAACACACTTAGGATAACAACTATATCCTAGCATGTAAAATATACAAAGGTGGTATACTAAGACTTAATGATTGTATATGAGAAAGAGGCTAACATTGCATAAATAAAAAAACGTACCATAACAATTAGTGATTCATAAATAATACACATGCTTTCAAAGTCACGATGCATGTCATGTATCAAAATCTCTTATGTTGTTTGTTCTCCATATTTTGTTTCCTACATGTTTAATATGCCATGACAAAGCATATTTGATATAATTAATATAACTGTTTCTTATTGATCCATTAATTATAAAACATGTGAAGTTAAGCAACACAACTACTTACAAATTGTTCAATTAAACCTTGATACTTTAACATATACTCACAACTCTTACTTAACCCAATGTTGATCAATTCATTGGTTGGTTCTTGTTTGTATGTTAGCACCTATTAGAAGACATCCATGGACGAGTGTAAATTGATTATTTAAATATAAATATCACAAGAAATATGAAATATTAAGTAAGTATGGAAACATAAGTACTCACAAACTTTATGATCAACCTTTTTCTTCCTTGTCATCATGTCTTATGTGTTGAATGGGTTCCATTTTTTTTATTTTTTTTTGCAACAAAGCAATTGATGCAATTATTGTTGTTGGGATGCCTCATGTGATGCAATTATTTTCATTTATTTTACCATCTCCTTGTAGACTTTTTTTGGACACCCCTAGTAGCATGTGTTGGCTTTCCCTTGATTTTTCACTTGGAATTTTCATAATCTTCATAAAAAATGAAAAAGCACAATATTGTTTTTTTAAATGGACATGAAAGTAAATACATCAAAATAAATTAATTTGGTAATTATTTGAACATATTATAGAAAAACATGTTTAGTAATAATACCTTTTAAATGATTCTTTTTTGTTATTATAATATCTTGCTATTGCAAGTCTCATGGGTCTCATTGACCATTGCTCCAGAAACTCTTCTTGCAGTTTATGTATAACCTGATTCTTGCAGTCATTGGATTGAATTTTTTATTGTAAGTAGAAAGTACGTCTAGACGTTCTTTCCACCATATCCCTCAAAGTTATGTAAAACAATTTCCCCCTCTCATTAACTTCAAGAACGGCTCTAGTTAAATCGATGATCAAGATGCCAACATGATTTACATCCTTCATATACTTTGTCCTCTTAATACAACATTCCATTTCCTTGCTAGCGGTCCCTGCATGACATTAAAAAAATGTGAAATCAATTGT
The DNA here is from genome assembly GCA_032191745.1 of Picea mariana. Taxonomy (NCBI): domain Eukaryota; kingdom Viridiplantae; phylum Streptophyta; class Pinopsida; order Pinales; family Pinaceae; genus Picea; species Picea mariana. Next base: position 125,496 of record JASDQU010306199.1, read on the forward strand.
TTAAAACTTGTTAGTGATTAATGTTAAGAAATTCATTGTTACTAAAAATTCAAAGAAAAACTTCATGTTGATTACCTTTTGATCCACCCAATTCCTCTTTTTGCAACATTTCCATAAAGCTCTTACGCTCTTTTTCACTCAAATTGCGAACCATCTTATTGATTTTTTTCAAGTTTTTGCTATGCATGACACGTATTAACCAATACACATCATTGATTTAAACCTACACATAATTGAAATATATAATTAATTTTTTAATAAAACTTAAAGAACTTGCCTCGTTCTCTTGGTGGGATGAGATACGATCGTGCTTGCTGCAACAAGTTGTTTTCCTTGAACTTCTATAAAAAATATTCTATAATAATAAAATAAAAAAACATGAATCGTTACATATGGAACTTATGAAATAGTTTTACAAAATAATATGTTGGTGTGTGCAATGAAATAGTATGACTCGGTGTGCTCAACATACCTATACGCAACGATGCTCATTACTACATATTGCACACTAACTAGTCCGCATGCATATAATATTAAAATAATTAGTAATTATATTTTAAACTAATCGATGCTGTTGACAGAAATATGAGCACCTGTGTGACATTACTGTACTATGCGCACTGTGAGTTGCGAAAAAGTTGTTTGAAACAAACCTGATAGTGACAAGGTTTGGGATCCAATGCAATGAGTTATACCATTGGAACAGATACTAAACACCCCATATACAAGTTAAAAAAACCCTATAAAAATATATAGCTTAAAAAAGAGAAAATCCCCTTGTGAGATAGAGAGAGGGGAACCAAGAAAAATAACAAGAAACCTAGGGCTTCCAATATCAAAGGTAACTATGAAACCCTTGTATTTTTTTTTGAGAATTCATTGAAAACAATTTGAATCAAATAGGAAGAAATTGAGATGATCAATAGAATGAAATCACATACATGAAATTTCTCCTTTGCAAATTTGTATGTGGCCTATGATGATCCCTTCCAAATTTGGCTCTTCAACAAAATCAAACCACTCCAAAGTATTCGTTGGTAAATCTGTCTTGCACAAATATCCCCTCTTGATTTCGCCAAAAAATGAAATAATAAATATTGTTTTCATTTATAAACACATACTTTTCAAAAAATGAATTTACTGCTCGTTATATTTTGGCACATTGATGATAAACTTGAGCGCTGTTTTTTTGTAACATATTTTCGATGTGCTATACAATTTAACACGTTTGTGCATGTTAAAGAGCATCGATGCACTTTAAAGAACCACTGCACTTGTTACATATAAAAGAATCGTTGAAAAGTATATATTTATGATTTTAGTTTGTTTTTTTTGCTATATATTCATTGCATTACACAATTGTAGGCTCTTGGTGCGCCATAGACCTAGAAACACACTAGTGTCAATTTTGTTGACATAATAGAAATACAAAGCTCTGAAATTAAATTTTGCATATATTTTTCTTTGCGAAGATAGTAACATATGTCACGCTTCAGTACTTTTCATAATTTAACGCACTAGTTCCTTCTTGTATATAGGTACACATGCACGTCTGTAACTAATTAAGAGCACCAATAACTTTTAAAATCCATTTGAAATTTTGATTCAAGTTATAATGTTCTATGCTTCCCAAACTTTCATTTAAAAATTCATTCACATATTGATGATGGTTTTGGCTCAAATGCAAGGAAAAAAATGTTATAACATCAAATGGCCAATTCTTCAGATTCTAGCTCATTCCATATTGTTGCAATTTCATCAACTTCTCCTCCACCGTTTGAGGTAACTCTAGATTTTATTTATCATTCATTTATCTCATTGAATTTATGTCATTTATGCATGCACATTTGAATAATTGTTCATTGAATTTTGTAGGATCATGATTCTGGATCAAGTTCAGATGCGCAAGGTATTCCACTAGTCCAAAAATGTTGCAATCTCTTATCAAGAGAAATATACCAAAGACAAATGTTTGATGGAAATTGATAGCTACTTTACCCTACCAATTGTAAGATTCCATATTCCATCACCTAGGTCAATGGTATTACACCATGAATTCGATCTCTTTTATGACACACCAATAGTATGTAGTTGTTAAAAATGTAAAGGGTTGAAGAAGAACCCTCGACATGTCACATTATCCCATTATATTAATGATCGACTACCCAAAGTTGATGGTCTAATACCTCCATTGCGGCCAAGAATCCAATAGATGATAAAGAAAAGACAAGTAGGAACACTTCGATATGCTCCTTTTTTAAAAGTTTGGAAGACAAATCAATTAAGTTTTTTCCTAAATTGGTCAACTCATCTCCTTTTGTTGAGTCAACAGAGAGTTATAGTAAGCCAAAATATGATATCAATACTACCCAAAAAATCTCTACTAGGAGGTCCAAAAAGTTGTATGAGATAAGAACAAAAATGTACAAGTATAGACTAAACTCTATTCAATTATTGGAAGGTAGCGATGATTTCCCTCTTCCTATCCATATGTAAAGTAAATATCAAACCTGTTACAACCGAGCTTTGTATGGCGCTTGGCCGTACTCCATGCCTGTGCCCGATGTTGGAACCAAATTCTCTTTTTGTGGTAATAGTTATATGATTTCTAAGTCTAAAATAGATGTTGCAAATCTTGGTTTGTTTATCCTTTCACATGTATCCATTCCTCCCAAACAATCAGTAGCACTTATGCCATATTTTGGTCCTCTTTATAGTCGTTTTGATTACTTAATTATTGTTAAATACAAACATAGCATTTCCATGTATAGTATGTGCATGAATGGTTATGCTTTTGGAAACTTTAAGAAGAAAAACTTGTTATATATCAATGGTCATCCACAAATTCATGGGAACATTGCAAGGTTTATAAATAGTTGTAAGTCCTCATTATTTAGTGCAAATCGTTCCTTTGAGGAACACTTCAATGACAAATAGTTCTTTATGAAAAGAAATACATCAAGATTTGTTGTTGTGCATGTAATATATAGTTTGTCTCCTGTTGGCAAGTTGTTAATAAACAATAAATTTTGTATACCACCAACCACTTGTAAAAGACGCATTCCACCAGGTCTACCTTTAGACGTCTCCTTGGGGCATAAGAAAAAGATGATTGAGTAATTGCATTTTCGGATTTTCAATAGAACTAATGTAAATGTATTGCTTAATTCGACATTTGTTTTATAAATTGGTTGGTTTCATGTTATAATCATTACATCAAAGATGGGGCCTAGGTCGTATAACATGTACACAGGGACTTCTACTTATTTTATTTATAGAGTTTTATTAATTTAATTTAATTTTTTTTTTTTTTTATATTTTTAAATATTAATATTAAATTAAATTAATTTAATATTATTTTAACCTTAACAAATTAATTGTTTTCTTTACTAACCAAATCTAATACTTACATCTCCTTATGAGAAGATTCATAAATAATTATTATAAAGCTATCAATAAAATAAATGAAAAATAACATTTCATAAGAGTAATTATTCAAATTATTTTTTTCATTCATTAACCAAATCGAATATTTCCATACATTTTTGTAAGTATATAATTTATTTCCTTAAAATATTTTCATTACACATAGCCAAAAAATTCCCCCTGTTCCGCCATACATATGGAAACCAAAACAGGTGGATTGTCCCGAGGTTTGTGAAAACAATGAACTATAAACAATAAACACAACCATCCTAGAGCTATCTCTGTGTAAGTCTTGAGCAGAGTAACTTAAACATAAAGCAAAGATGAATCAAACAGTTGGAAAACCCGTGGAGCCATTATTGCTGGGTGAAGGATACCAAGAAGGAACAAATACAAAAGTCTCGCAGCAGGTTGGACACCTTTGCTTGTTTGGCTCGCTTGAGAGAGAGTCGAATAACATGTCTAGTCATCAGATAAGGATGTGATGGAGGTGGAGTTGTTCCTCCATGTTCCTTCACATGTCCAAAATCAACTTGAGTTGCTCCTATGAGAGACAACATGTGATGGAAATGCCCGACGCCAAATTTGTAGTTGAAGGTGGCCAATTGGGTGGGTGGGTATCCACGAACTTCTCATTCTGTGGAAGTTCCCCTTTGACGATGCAAGTCCCCATTACCGTGGAAGGGTCAAAGGTAGGTATGACCAAGACAAAAGTGCATGGTCACACAA
>JASDQU010306199.1:130265-164840 GCA_032191745.1 Picea mariana
CCCCGCAATTCTATGGGATCATTGATATCATGATGTTGAAGGTACTATCTGAACTGAAAGTTCAGATCTTCCCTTTCCAAACCTATGGACTAGATCTACTCCTTCTAAATCAGCGGATGCAATCTCCTTCATGATTCCAGACTTTATACTTTTCAAGTCTCAAACCTTGCTTTCCTCCATATGTTAATCTTCCTGAGTTGACGATCTACAAACACTTTTCCTCCTCAAATAATGGCCCTACCTCTACTTTGGGTGTTTGACCTTTCAACTTAGATCAACGGTCCTGTGGCCCTCTTCTCAATCAATGGTCGAGATCTCCTTCGGGTCTACCTCTGAGATCTCAAATCTCAAACTTCATCCTTTTTCCCAATGGCTTTTATCCGAAGGATATAATCCACTGACACATGTCCACTTGATCTAATGATCGAGAACTACTTCGGGTCAGAGTCCACATATTTGTGCCACCTGTCCTCTGGATCTAATGATCAAGGATTACTTCAGGTCTTACCCAGAGTGCATGGATCTATGCCATGTCTCCCTTATATCTGACGAATATGATTTACTTCGAGACTTTACCCAAAGCCCATAGATCTATGCCACGTCTCTTTTGAACTCTGACGACTCAGATTCACTTCGGGTGATCCGACGCCTGAGATTTACTTCAGACGATCGGACGATTCAGATTCACTTCGACTGATTGGACGATTGAGATTTACTTCAGATTTCCAGCTCTCCAGACTTCGAAAATCTCAATTCTCAAACCTTGGTAATTTGTCTCTCCTAAGTGTGAGAAGCGCTAAGGCTCATGCACCTTGCTGTAATCATACGAATTTTGATCCTTTTCTCTGTGATCCAACGACCACTGTCGCTCCTCCTCTTGAGCTTCTGATTTCTTCTGACTTAGAATATTTATTAGTCTTCAAAGGTTTCAACCTTTGCTCCTCCTACGAGTTTGACTCTTGGATCTCGTCAACACTTATGAAAAGTGATATCCCTTCTGAGATTTATCCTTAAAGGATTTTGATTTCCCACGCAATCCTTGCATTCAGGGATTTCGATAACTCTGGTCGAAGGTTTTCTTGAAAATAAAATTTTCTCGTCCTCCTGACGTTCCTCTGCCCCGGTTCTTCAACGCTTAGTCGTTCCTTGATGCTGTGCACTCCTTGCACCTGGTCTAAGTTTCCTTTGTTCTCTCTCTAAACTCTTCTAAGTCAATATGAGACTCAATCGACACACTCCTTGCGTTAAAGATGCACACCTTGCATACGAGTTTTAGAAGAGAAACAATTGAAACTTATCTAGTTTCATCACAAACTCATACGATCAACTTCTCGAACAATCATACATGAAAAAAATGAAATGAACGACATACACATAATGAAATATTCATTCAATCACACATTTAAATGAACACAGTCCAAGATTTGGGACAATTCTGTCTGTTCTATTCATTCATGAAACATATTACATAGATTGCAGTTCTCTACTGCGTCTTTCTTCTACTCTATTTTTCTCTATTGATCTCTATCTTCCTATCTCATAATCTCCTCTATTACAATACAACAACAAAATATCTAAGGACTGGATCCACAATCTCTCTCATCCTCTCTGCAACCTATCCTATCAAGTCATAACGGTTACCTACTTTGTCATATTACAATAACTAATAGTTATTGCGAGATAAGAGTCAACACTCTATATTTATAACCCCTTATCGTCTGATACGACTTTACAAACACGACATATTTAAAAATGTTTTCCAAAAATATCTCAACAACTCGATCTACTTCTGAATTAAATGCTGAGATGTCATTCCCCTGCCTCCACGCTTGCATCTTTGACTTTGATGCCTATGCTCCTGCATCACTTGGGCTTCCCTAACTCTTTGGGCATGGAGGATGGAGGAACGAAAAGGAAAACTAGAAGCAAACAATGAAGTCTAGGGGAGGGAAAACCAGAGTGGCGACTGGGAGTTGAATAAAGAACCACAGAAAAATGACTAAAACCATCACTTACCTATCAAATTATAACTGAAATTCTAGGGATACAATTCAAGGAAGCTGAGTTGATGGGTCACATGCTCCTTGTACCATTCCAGGGTTGGCACTGTGGCGACATTAAGTGCGCCATGAAGCCTTCCATCCTACACAGGCTGTCTTCTCATCCCATCTCATAAATGATTATCACACTGAATGGTCTGGGGGGAAGAATGACAATGAAGGCTGTTAAATGCACTGGCTGCATGGCCCCCAACTGGCACCCCAACCGAGGGAATATTTCCATACATGTTAATGGAAATAAAAAAAATGCAATTTTTTTCCTTGGAAAAAAAATATATTATATTTCAAGGAGAAATGTAATACATTCTTCAACAAAACACAAAAAAGGCCTCTCAAAATACCTCAAGCTTCTTCAACTATCATACACTATTTAAAATAGTGTCCCAGAATGATCTACTCTTCTAGTTGAATAATCAGTCCCTATCATACAAGTGGTACTAAATATACATATAGTTTTAAATGTAAACTTGACTCAACACTACAGAACAAAAAAGTAAACCTTTACAAGAATTATGTACTTTGGAATACAAAGGACTTGGATGAAACCACAATCCTTTATCTAAATTCATCTTTAAACACTTGAAAGAGGGGACCAAATAATTATGCTTTTGAAAGTGTCTTCCTAACCATTGAATGTCCTGTAGATATGATAAAAGAAATCAAATTGAAAGTGATAGAAAGATCTCTTAGATGATTGGAAAAATTTAAGAGACTTGATCTCTGTAACTGAATTTCACCCCTCATCCATCTAATTGGTAATTCTGAATCTCCAAAGACCTATAATGTAAGAACCCCTTTGCTATGAGTATCCCTTAGAAGGAGAAGTAGCATTGTAAATTCACCCATATTGTTGGTCCCTTCTTCAAGAAATACCTTCCCTTCAAAACAAATATTATCATTCAAGAAAAGAACATAACCATCACTGCATTTAGTACCATTTGATTGGCTTGCTCCATCGAAGAAACCCCAAGCTTTGGATTTTTCAATCTGAGGAGGGGTTCTTATAGGAGGATCTAGAATCTTTTCAATTTTCTGGAAATGGTGAAGAAAAAATAAATGTTGGGAAACAACTTGAAAGATGGGAACAATTTTATCCTCAAAGATCACTTTGTTTTGAGCTATCCACATTCTCCACATTACTAAAAAAGGAATAGATCCGTTACCTTTTAATTCTCTACAAGAAAACCAATGTTTTGGATTTTCCCCAACTGAGCGTTTACTCTAGAGACTTGCTAACCTTAATGAAGTTTCAATATTTTTCCACATCTTCTTGGTTTAAGGGAACTCAACAAAGAGATGTAGATTTGTTGTAGAATATCCTTGATAGAGTGTGCTCCATCCTGGCCTTACCATCTACCTTTTCTGAATTCTATCCCAAGTAGGAGTTCGATTGTGAATAACAAGCCACATCAAGAGTTTACTTTTAGTCAGGGCTGCCAGTCTCCATAACTTGCTCCATATCCCATCATTAGATAACATTTGAGGATTCAACTAGGAGTCATAACCTACAAAGGCACTATAAGTATTACAATCACCCTTCCAACACCAATCTAATTCATCCAGATTAGTTGTCAATATCACATGACCTTATTTTATCTCTTTTATGAACACCATACTATAGCATCAATTCCCACTCAAACATTTTATCTGGAGCCAACTTTCCATGCTATTCAATCACCAATTACAATATAAGTTTTCAGTAGAGCTCGCTAATGGCTAGAGGCCCGAGTAGAGTATTTCAAAGGGTTCCCGATCCATTGCAAAAAACTATCAAGAGAAATGTATTTTTGAATAATAATGTCTCTCCATTGACTATCTTTTATAAAAACATGCCAAAGAGATTTTTCCGCAAGAGCCCTTCTAAATTGTAGTAGATGTTTAATACCCCATCCACCATGAATTTCAGGTCTAACAACCAAACCCCAATGAGCCAATTGGGCACCCTTATATTCCATGCTTCCTTTCCACAAGTAATTTTCACAAAGCTTCCTAATTGTAAGGTACTAGATGTAATATAATATGCAGAAACAAGAATATTCAACAGATATCAACAAAACAACAAAATATTGAGAAGAGCAATACCAAAAATAATACCTTTATTCAAAGAAATCAATGTTCACTTTCCTCTTTGAGGGGGAAACCTCTAGAAGAGCAGAGCTCTATTACGATAATTCTCAAAACAAATATCCCTCATTCCCCCTACTCTTATTTATACTAATTATATCTTCTAAATAACATTCTAGAGGAATATCTTTCTAGAAGAGGAAGCTTCTATTAGGTCTTCTTAGATTGACTTGTTCACATTTATTAAATAGGCCTTATTAACTAATGTCAACCTTTATTACATAGAAAATATATTATTCTACCTACGTGAGGGGTTAGGGAGGTTAGGTCCCTAACATGCCCTCCCCCTTGAAGAAAAACCTTGTCTTCAAGGTTTTAGATGAGGAAATTGTTGTAGAATGGTGGTCAACTCCTAGGTGGCATCTTCTATAGTTGTATCTTTCCACTGAACTAACAATTCCTTAATGGTGCGTTGATGGAGACAACGCTCATGCTAGTCCAAGACTGCTTGTGGCTGCAACCAAATGGAACCTTCTTCATCCAACTCAGGGAGGCTGGTTTGTGTTTGGATCTTAGTACCAATCACTTTCTGTAAGCATGATACATGAAAAACATGATGGATCTTAGAATGACTGGGCATAGATAACTGGTAGGCCATAAATCCTAGTTGCTTGAGAATTTTAAAAGGACCATAAATTTGGGAGAAAGCTTCTGACAATGTGCAACTTTTATTGAAGNAGGTTGTAAACGAAGAAACACTTGGTCCCCTTCAACAAATTGACATTCAAAATGACCTAGATCTGCTTGTTGCTTCATGCAATTCTGAGCCATGGCTAATTTTTTTTTGAGGGTATGGAGAATGGCCTAGATGACTGTAATATTTGTGTCAACCTCTTGAACCTTCATGACACCAAGCATGTATCAGAGAACCAATGGTGGATTTTGGTCGTAGAAAACTTCAAAATGAGTCGTGCGAGTAGCTGTATTATAAGAGGTGTTGTACCACCATTCAGCTAGGGGTAACCACCGAGCCCACTAATTTTGTATGTCAGATGAAAAATACCACAAATATGTTTTCAAACACTTGTTGAAAACTTTTGTTTGGCCATTAGTTTGGGGATGAGAGGCGGTGTTGAGATGCAATTAGGTTCCCTAGATTCAAAACAATTCTTGCCAAACATTGTTGGTGAAAGTTAGGTCTTTGTCAGACACAATAGAATGAGGCATGCCATGAAGTTTGAATATATTATCCATGAAAAGTTGAGCCACTATGGAGGTTGTGAATGAGTGTTCAAGAGCATAGAAATGAGAATATTTGGAAAGACGATCGACTACCACCATGACGACTGACTTATTTATTGATTTAGGTAGGCCAACAATGAAATCCATAGAAATATCCCTCCAAATAGTAGGGGGAATTGAAAGTGGTTGGAGTGTGCCTAGGGCTTTGACTGTTTCTCCCTTGTTGTGTTGATAGACATTGCATTCAACCACAAAGGTATAGATTTTATGTTTCATACCATCTCCAAAAAAAGAACATTTGACCCTTTCATAGGTTTTGATAAACCCTGAATGCCCAACCGTGGGTGAAGCATGAAGCTCAAAAAGCACCGTGGATTTAAGTTGCGACTATTTTCTTGAATAAATATGAACTTTGTAGTTTAGTTATTCATTGTTCCAAGAGTACCCTCAAGAAGTTGGAGACCGGTGTTGCAATTGTTGTATTAGGTGAAAAAGTTTTAGGTTTTGTAGCCATTCCTAGCGAATAGCTTGGAGCCAATATGGTACAATGAAGGAGAGGGAAAATAGGGACCCTTCTTCTTCATACTTCCTGGAAAGAGAGTCAACAACCACATTTTATTTTCCTTCTTGTAAATGATCTCATAATCATATCCAAATAGCTTGGTGACCCATTTTTGTTGTTGTGGGAATGAAATTCATTGTTCTAGAAAATACTTGAGGCCATGATGATCAATTTTAATTTTTAAGCATTTCCCCAATAGATAAGGATGCGAGTGATCCACAACATGAAAAATAGCCAACATTTCATTTTCACAAATCGATTGGCTCAAATGTCTCTTCGAAAGTTATTTGCTAGTGAAGGCCAAAGGACTTCCATCTTGCATGAGGACTGCCTCAATTCCTTTCCCTGAAGTATCACATTCCAGGACAAAAGTCTTTGAGAAGCTAGGAAGGTACAAGAAAAGACTTGTGCACATAGCCTCTTTCAAGGCATGGAAGGATTGATTAGTTGTTGGAGTCCAAGTGAAAGCATTCTTTTTAAGGAGGGAAATGAGAGGTGCTGCAATTTTTTCGTAATTCCGAACAAACTTGTGATAATATCCCGTTAAACCTAGAAAACCACGCAAGATCTTAAGTTTTTTAGGGCGAGACCAATCCTGCATAGATTCAATTTTCTTAGGATCCACCCGTACACCATCCTTGCCGGCAATATGACCCAAGTACTCCACTTCTGAGGCTCCAAAGGCACATTTAGATTGTTTGAGGAAAATTTGGTGTTGAGAGAGTAGATGGAGAACTTTATCCACATGGGTGAGATGGGCGATCGACGTTTTACTATAGATGAGAATACCATAAAATAAAACTAAGAAAAAATGACAGAGAAAAGGGCTGAAGACATGATTCATGAGACTTTGGAAAGTAGAGGGAGCATTACACAACCAAAAGGGCATTACCAAGAACTCATAGTGACCCTCATGAGTTCGAATTGCAGTCTTAGGAATGTTTTCCTCTTTCATACGTATCTAGTCGTAGCCAGAATGAAGATCAAGTTTAGTAAAGTACTGAGCACCACTCAATTCATCCAAGAAATCATCAATGACAAGAATGATAAATTTGTCTTTGATGGTGATTTTGTTGAGGGCGTGAAATTATGGAAACATGCGCCATGTGTTTTCTTTATTGAGTACCATGAACACAGGAGAAGAATAGGGGTTGGTACTAGGAAGGATAATACCTGCTTCGAGCAATTCTTTGACAATTTTCTCAATTTAATTATTTTGTGTAAAGGAATGACGATAAGGGAGAACATTGGGAGGAAGACTGTCTGGGATGAGAGGAATGGAATGATTATGAACACCATGGGAAGAAGGAAGTCCATGGGGAGTGGAAAAACCAACTTGATGTTTGGAGATGATAGATTGGAGGTCATGGTGCACATATGGTGTCTCAATTGCTTGAATAGAATGGAGTTGGGCAATAATTCCTGGATGACATTATTTGAGGAGCTTTTCCATTTGATGGGAACTGGTGATCTCAGGGGAGCCTACTATGATACCTTGGAACTTATACTATTGCCCCTCCTATTGGAATTGCATGGTTAATTCCTTAAAATCCACGAGGATGGGGCCCAGAGTGCATAACCATTCCACACCTAGCACAATGTCACAACCACCCATGTTGATAGCAAACATATGATATTTCAGGTTGTATTGACCAATTTGGAGACACACATTTTCACAATGCCCCCCACATTTCATGGAACCTCCATTGACAATCATGATTTGAAAGTTGTTGACTACATGGATATAATAATTGGTGTCTTGGGCAATGTGACAATGAATAAAATTGTCAGTGCTGCCACTGTCAATTAAGATGATGACCTTTCGATGCTTAACGTAGCCAATTAGCTTGAAGGTTTGGTGATCGGAGAAACTAGTGAGGGAATTCAGTGAAATGACTGGTTCGAATTTTGGGGGGTCAGAGGGCAGAGTAAGATCAACTAGCTTGGGTAACTCTTCCATAGGGGGAGTGATCCAGGAGGATCAAGGAATGCTCACAGAAATCTAGGAGGATTCGAAAAACTCATAGAGGACCATAAGGACCCAAAAATGCTAAAAAATTGACCGTCTCAAATTCTCTCAAAAACACCATCAATGCATAGAGCTTGGCGATATCTTTCCAACAACTCAAGAATCACCTGAAACATAGTTCATATGAAAAATTTATGGCTGGTCAGATTTTGGTCAACAACAAAAGCCAGAAGGAAAAAGTTAAGGGGTGACACATGTCACCACTGCAAGGGTGACACATGGCACATGGCTGTATAGGTGACATGGCACATGACCATACATGTGACATGGTATGATAGGTTGGAAACTGAATAGGAAGAACATACATCTAGGTGGACGAATTATGTGTTGAAACACGACAAGGGATAACCAATGAGAGGCTGCCACGTGGAAACCTCCAATTGGACTATATTGGTTAGTGTTTATAAAAAATTATAGAGTCAAAATGGGTCGAACCTGTGACCTCCATAATCCTTAACAAAGCCTCCATTGCTAATGTGCTATAGAAGTGGTTCATACCCATGTGTATTGTAATTTTTATTTAAATGTGATTAAAGTTTAGTTTGGAGGGAAAGGGGGCCGAGGGATAAGCCCCCAACCCTTGGTTATTATGTTATGCATATGACCAACAAAAAAAACATACCATATATATGTATGATTATGCGGGGCTTGAAACCCAGACCTCCTATTATATCCAACGACTTACATAACTTTCGCTAGCCAATATTCCACCACTTTCGGTTAGTTACAACTGTCGAACAAATAATAATTAACGCCATCCAATGGTTTCAGATGGTGGTTAAGGGTCCGTGCCCTATTTATGGCCCAGATCCAAATGTAGAAACACATCCCAATGTGAAAAAATCCCAAGGTACGGTACAATATGGATTGCATAGAAGTGCGTTCCGAGATTGCATAAGTTTATGTGTTGCATGTAAAAGCATGCCATAAAGTATATTGTCCACACCTAGGCAAGTTTATATTTGTTGAATTTGTTTTTCTACAAGGATCATGAATTTGGAGTCTATTTTTTAATTTGAGGTCATTTGTAAAAGTCTTAATTCAAATTGTCATTAATGAGATTTTAGCGCATTGTTTTGCGTGCCAAAGAGGGCAAAATTGATCCAATTTGGAATTTGGTTGACTTTATAGTCAAATTTATCAGAATTTCACAAGGATTCTAATGGCGAACTCATTTTCTTGTTTTGAGTAGTGTAATTAAAGAGAGTCCATTAAATTGGCTTTTTGTGCGCCATATTGTAATATAATTTGGTATCTGAGATGATGGAAAACAATCATACTATCTAAAGAGACTTTGAAGATGAAGTGACATATGTCATCCATATATGTAATTTGATTTCTTTTATTTTTTGTTGTGTTATCTCATTATTCTTCAAGTTATTCATCAATATTAATGAAGTTGATAGACAAGTTAGCATATTCACATGTGTTTTTGCAAATAGTCAAGCGATCATTTATATTCCAAAACCGATAAGATGTTTATGTGTATTCAAGAGTTATTTTTACATCTAAGGATTTTCGAATCAATTTGGTATGAGAGCTGGTTTTGACGTGTATTTGTAAGAGAATGCTTATGAGGTCCAAGTTCAAGCAAGGTAAAGGCACGCTTGAAGAATTGAATCCTGAGATTGGACAAGTATTCAAAGGAAAGAAATGGAGCATGAAGATGTTCTTTATGAGGCTGATAAATAATTTCAAAGGATGTTCCTTGAGATGAAAAGTGTGGTTAAGGAATTGTGGGAAGACCTAGAAAGATGAAGAGAAACTCCTCCTCAAAATGAAGGTGGTATAGTTGAAAGAATGGTAAAAGGTGAAGGAGAAGGAGAAGGTGAAGAACCTCCAGGGTCTCCTTCATCCCAATCATCTTCATCATCATCATCATCATATTCTTACGATGGAAGTGAACATTCTTCTCATAAGAGGAAGAAAACATTCTAAGAAGTCTTCTCGCTCTCATGATATGCCTTTGTTAAATCTAGATGTAAAGTTTGATTTTCCTACTTATGATAGAGGGTTGAATGCAAATAAGTTGGATAATTAGGTCAAATAGATTGGAGTGTATTGTAGGGTATATAAATTCATACAAGATACTCCAGGGATACAATTGGCTACTCTTCGCTTGAGTGACACAAATTTGATATGGTGGGAGAGTCGGACACAAGATGATCTTATTCAACATGGTAAAATTATTTCTTCCTGGACTGAGTTTACTGCTGCATTAAGAAAGCAATTTTATGCATTAGCTTATATGCAAACATTAATGATTTCTTGGAAACATTTAAGACAAGGAAAATGGCAGAATGTTCAAGCTTGTGCACACGAATTTAAGAGGAAGGTATTATCTTTGGGAATTCCATTACACACTCTTGAGACTCTTCTAAAGTATATTATTGGTATGCACTCATATCCTCACCATACTATATTGATGTTTAATCCTACTAATCTTGAGAAAGTATCAATACAAGCTACACATCTTGAAGCTAGCAAAGGAAAACAAGTTGTTGAATATGAGTTAGGAGAGCCACATGAATTCGAGGAGCAATCAAAGGGAAAAGGGAAGAGTAAGAAGACAACTACAGTGAAGAAGGATGAATAAAAGAAGCATACATGTTCTCACTGCGATAAGAAAGGACATGATGAGAATCATTGTTGGAAGTTGCATCCAGAATTGAGACCAAAGTGGGCTTAGCCTAGGAAGGGTAAAAAGTAGAACACGTCCATGGTTCAAGATCTTGGATCAGATTTTGAGGATGAAACCAAGGTTACAACTATGGGCATCAAAGGTAAATCTTTTGTTGCAAGTTTCAATTCACGTTCTTCTTCTGCAAGGTCTAAAGTGATCCTAGATGGAAGGAAAAGTAGTGACCTATTTCATTTATGAGTTATCTCAAAGCACACTAAGATTGATACACTTTTTTATAGTGGATCACAAGTGAATCTTATTTCAGAGAAAGTTATTTAGAATTTGGGATTGGAAACTAGGCCTCATCCGAGACCATATCCTTTGGGTTGGATTTGTGATAATGCTTAGGTATAGGTAACTAAGCAATGCAAGTTACGGTTCACAATCACATCCAATTTCATTGATGAGGTAGAGTTAGACTTTGTTCCACTAGACATTTGCAGGATGGTTTTGGGAAGTCCATACTTCTATGATAAGAAGGCCATTTTCTATAGGGAAAAGAACAAGTATCATCTTTTCAAGGATGGGATTTAATTTATTGTGAGAGCTCATCAGATGAAGATGAATTTGACAGTTGTCACTACAAGGCACATGCTAGCTAATACTAGTATCCAAGATCCATATTTACAACATATGGTTGAAAGTAGAACATGTCCTTTAGTTGATGTTGTTCTTGTTAAGAAGGGAATATATATTGATGGTTCATTCTCTTTCGCATCTGTATATTTAATTTTGTTGTTCAGTTTATTACTAATCACTGGATTATGGTTGAATAATGCAACAATAAAGGGAGGAGTTTGTGAATTTAATGGAATGGTTAACTTGTTCAATAGTGTTGTTTTAGTATTCATGATGGTTTTGATGAGTCAAGTGCTCGTTATCCAAGCAACAAGGCTGGATCATACTGGATAAGTGAGGCAAAAGCATTCTCACTTCATTTCTGAATAATCCATAATTTTGGAGGTCCAAAATTTATTCAGTGGGGAGTTGTGATCCAAGAGGATCCAAGAATGCTCACAGAGATATAGGAGGATATGAAATGCTCACAAAGGACCAGAAGGAACCATAAATTCTCAAAATTTGACCATCTCAAATTCTCTCAAAAACACCATCAATGCGTAGAGCTCAATGATAGCTTTCCAACAACACAAACATCACCTCAAACATAGTTCATATGAAAATGTTATGGCTGGTCAAAGTTTGGTAAACAAGTAAAGTCAAAGGGAAAAAGTCAAGGGATGACATGTGTCACCACTGCAAGGGTGACACATGGCACATGACCGTAAAGGTGATGTGGCACATGATCATATAGGTGACATGGCATGACAGGTTGGAAGTTGACTGGGTAGAGAGTACATCCAAGTGGACAAATTATGTGTTGACACGTGGCAAGGGATAGAAAATGAGAGGATTTCACGTGGCAACCTCCCATTGGCCTATATTGGATAGTGTTTATAAAAAATTATGGAGTCAACATGGGTCAAACCCGTGACCTCCATAAGCCTTAACAAAGCCTGCATTGCCAATGTGCTATAGAAGTGATTCATACCCATGTATATTGTAATATTTATTTAAATGTGATTAAAGCTTAGTTTGAGGGAAAAGGGGTTGAGGGTTAAGCCCCTAGCTCCTGGTTATTTTGTTATGCATACGACCACACTCCAACAATTTTAGGGGCTAACAAACTATATACTATGTATATATAGTTATAACCATATATATAACCAACAAAACAATATACCATATATATAGGAGACACACATCCCAAAGTATGCGCATATCCCTAAGTATGGTACAATAGTGATTTCATAGGAGTGCATGCCGAGATTGCATAAGTTTATGTGTTGCATGGAAAAGCGTACCTTAAAGTATATTGTGCACAGCTAGACAAGTTTATACTCGTTGAATTTGTTTTTCCACGAGGATCATGAATTTTAAGTCTATTTTGTAATTTGAGGTCATTTGTAAAAGTTTTAATTCAAATTGTCATTAATGAGCTTTTAGTGCAATGTTTTGCGTGCCAAAGAGGGTGAAATTGAGCTAGTTCATAATTTGGTCGACTTTATAGTCAAATTTCTCATAATTTCACAAGGATTCTAATGGTGAACTCATTTTATTTTTTTGAATATTGGAATTAAAGAGAGTCCATTAAATTGGATTTTTGTGCACCATATTGTTATATAATTTGGTATTTTGAGATGATGGAAAATAGTCATACTATCTAAAGGGAATTTGAAGATGAAGTAGCATATGTCATCCATATATGTAATTTGAGTTCTTTTATTTTATGTTGTGTTATATCATTATTCTTCAAGTTATTCATCAATATTAATGAAGTTTATGGACAAGTTAGTGTATTCACATGTGTTTTTGCAAATAGTCAAGTGATCATTTATATTCTGAATCTGGTCGGATGCTTGTCTGCATTTAAGAGTTATTTTTACATCTAAGGATTTTCAGATCAGGGAGCCTCTATCTCTTCTTCATAAACATCCTCAGAGATGGCCATAAAAAGCTTATGTTCCTTACGCTTTTGCCCCATAAAATATTTTCATCACAATTATAGCAAAGGCCCTTGAGTTGGCATTCAACCATTTCTACTCAGGTCAATTTCTTGATATTGAGTGGAGTGGGATGAAAGGGGTTACCAGTGAATGGTACCATGACGATCGATGCAAAGAGAGGAATTCAATGGGATAAGTGCCAAATAAGGGTGTCGGGAAGGGGTCGACTCCATTGGAAAAAATGGCTTAAAAATGATAGGTACCATTGCAACCAGGGAGAAGAGAGGAATCCTATCGGATATGGCTCAAATATGGTGCAGGTAGGACCCAAACACTTTTTAAATTTTTTTTTATTGCTTCAGAGTTATTCTCTGATTTGAATAATACTGCAATATCAAAATGCACAAATTCTTAACGAAAAAAAATGTGTAGCAATTTCACAACCAGAATGCAGGAGGCAAGGTTACGCATCCAAAATATCCTTTTTGTTCCTTGTTTAGTATGTTCTCCCCAGGTTAGGGTTTGCAGGGTGCCTATGGACAAGGCTTTGCCTTGTGCTATAACTCTCTGATATGTGTGTGGGGTCAAACAATAGTACTCGACCCAATATCTCAGGGCACTAACTAAGGAGGCTCAACCATACCCTTATATGTACTACCCGATTACCTAGGTACTAGAGAGTATCTTCCCAAGTGTTGTTCTTGGTGGCACTATAACATTCATGTGACCGATCAGTTGATCTAGGGATGGTTTCAAGAGACCTATGG
The DNA here is from genome assembly GCA_032191745.1 of Picea mariana. NCBI lineage: Eukaryota > Viridiplantae > Streptophyta > Pinopsida > Pinales > Pinaceae > Picea > Picea mariana. Next base: position 144,177 of record JASDQU010306199.1, read on the forward strand.
GACTCCCGATATACCTGTCAGTACATGGGAGTGATGGCCATGTACATATTTTTTCTGATGTAGTACTACTCGAGGGGTACCAATGAGGGTTACAAAGGTTTCCAACAAGGGTGTGACTTCAATTTCTAGGAAACCCTGTGAAACCGTCTATATCGCCTACATGTAGTCTTCCCCACCGCAATTTTACCCACTGAACGAAAAATCTTTATGCTTTAAAGACACCGATAGTACACGTCTCTACCCTGGTAAACATTTTACCCACAATTCTTTCCAAGGAAAGAGCTTTGATACCACTTTTAAGGGACCAGATGTAATATAATATACAGAAACATGAATATTAAGAAGATATCGATGGACCATCAAAATATTAAGAAGAGCAATACTAGAAATAATACCTTTATTCAAAGAAAGCAATGTTCACTTGCCTCTTTAAGGGGGAAAACTCCAACATAGTAGAGCTATATTACAATAATTCTCAAGACAAAGATCTCTCATGCCTCCTACTATTATTTATACTAATTCTATCTTCTAGAGAACATTATAGAGGAAGATATTTCTAGAAGCGGAAGCTTCTATTAGGTCTTCTTACATTGACTTGTTAACTAATGTCGACCTTTATTAAATGGAAAATATATTATTCTACCTACGTGAGGGGTTAGGGAGGTTAGATCCCCTAACACTAATCTTGTATAGGATGCCTTTGGGAATGTTTGCAAGGAAAATCTGGTAAACAAGAATTGCTTCTATGACTGTGTTGTGCCAGACACCACAACCCTCATTTTTCTTGTATTTTGTGCTTTCAAAGCCCCTCCAAGAAAATGGAGCCCCCTCGGTCCACTTTTAAAAATTATTGACTTGGGTTTTTCCTTAAATATTGACCTTGGTTGTCCGTCTTTCCAAGAAAGACACTTAAATTTTCATAGTTTGGATTGAGTAGCATTTTCATTTTTGGACACTTAGGAAAAATTTCAAATTCATTTCTTGGATTAAGACGAGTTAATTTAAACTCCTCTGGTGTACACTATAGGAGTTCCTTTCAAATGTCTCAGTTTTCATTAGATCTCTTTCTCCAAACTTCTCCGAAACTCTAAAATTACCATCACACAATTTTGTACCAACTCCTCCAGTTTGACCAGAGGAGTTCATATAAACTCCTTCGATCAAACCGAAGAAGTTCATATCTTACCCTTCGATAAACATCGCTACACTTTATATTAATTCCTATGGTATACACCAGACAATTTGATACAAATTCCTCCAATGTATACTGGAGGACTTCCCATGAACGCCTTTGATAAGAAATTTTTCCCTGTCTAACTACATTTATGGTGCACAAAGTTATAACAACAGGCTCACAAACTCCTCTTGTCCATTGTTACGAGCACCTGAGAGAGAATAACAGTCTCGAGCACTATATTGGATGAACTTTACCCATCATTTCCATCTACACGTGTCACCATTACCTATATAGTTTCTCTTTCTAGGTATACATTGGGCACCCTCTCTCTACGAATTTTTTAGGATTAGGGTTTTCATTTTTAAATGAACTATCATTTCACCCACCACCCTTTAAAACCTTTCTTGACCATTTGTTTTATCTTAAAGTATCTACGGTCTCCCATTTGTGTCTGATGCTCTCGTACCTTAATCTAGAATGGTCCAGGCCTCGACCCCTTATTCTTTCTGGTTTATGGATGAACCTTAATATCGTGACTGTAACTCTCTACCTTCCCCATATCCAAGATCTTAGACTTATGATTAAATCGAGTCGAATTGAACATGGTCTTCTCCACTGCTTTGGTGGATTTTGGTATCTTTCGAAGGAAGGTATTCGAGCTCCATTTCCATCCTAGCCAAGTCCTTATTGCGACATGATTCAAACCAATATACTAAAAAAAAAACCTTTCCTAGAGACTTAGTCCCTTTGTTGAAAATTCTTTAAAACCAGATAGTTTAATATGGACCACTCTGCCCAAATCAACAGACTTGGTATAAACTCCTCGGTCTCTACCAGAGGAGTTAACACACAATTGTTCAATGTTTTCCCTTGAAGCCGACACACTTAACGAAAATGTCATTGGTCTAAACCAAGGGAATTCTCACGAACTTCTCCGACGTCTTTGACACACTTCATACTAACTCTTATGGTCTATAGGATTATCAACCAGAGCACCTTTTTTCAATGCCTTTGGTTTATTTCAAAGACTTTCAAATGAACCATTTTGGTATCCAATTTTGACCACTGACACTCTTTACACAATCTCATCCATTACACACCAGAAGTATTTGCACAAACAACTTCGATCCTATCAAATAATTTCACACTAACTTCCCCGATTTGTACATTAACCCACCGATAAACTTCAAATAAAGTGCTACGATGCGTTTGGAGGATTTCACGCAAAATTATACGACATATATAGTGACCCATTGACACACTTGGTATTAAACCCTCTAATAGCCATCAGAGCAATTTGTATGAACTTCTCCGATTTCAAGCATGTTGACCTTTTCTGCCTGGTTTTTACTCTATCCTTTTTCACTAAATAATGAAACATCCACAATGCCTGCTATTATACTCTCATTTTCTGATGATGATCTTCCACCTAGATTCCATGCTAGTGAATCCTCGGGTATTTCACATGAAATACTTAGATGAAATTATTTTTTGTGTATATATATACAATTTATGGTTTTGTCTCTAAATTGATTTCATCTATGCTTGGTATATTTGGACATGTCCCCGAGGAAGAAGGTAACCAACAAAGCACCTATCACGGAGGCCTCTGAGAGTGGCCACCATATCGAAGATGAGCCAAAAATCGCAAGTGCAATGTACAATGACACATTCAGATTCCTGGATAAAGGAGAAAATCATGCCAAATGGGGAGATTTATATCATATGTTTAAGTAACTGAAATTTTCTACTGATGACAAGGACCAAGACGAAGTCAATATTTTCAATAACATTAGAAATTCTGGGATACATAGAGTAGAAACCCTCACTGTTGTATTCCCCTGCACTGACACCATCACCTATATACTTAAACATGTGGAATTGGGGAACATGTATATCTGTAATACTAGAGGAGAGCCTATAACATCATTCCAACCCAAAGACCTAGCCAAATGTTATCACCTAGATAAGGGGACCAAGAAGCTAGATAGTGAACTAGTCGGAGAATTCAAACATACATCCAAAGACTTGTGCCCCAAATGGTACAAAGTAGATAAAAAATTCAAAAATTGAGAAACCGATAGATACTCCACAACCTTGTTAAGGAGGCCTTACCAATTCATGGTGGAAATGCTATATAGGATGTACGAATATCCTAATGCCTCCAATTTACCCCTTTCATACATTCCATTGATCTATAAATGTGTATAAAAAAGATTGTCATTCAACTGGGATAACATTCTGTCAGCCAATCTAGTAGAGGCCATCACAACAGTTGTGGAAGCCCTGCCTGGAACCCTCCTATATTTCCACATGTCTTTGTACCTCATAGACATCATGTGCATAGCCCACAAATACCCTAAGATGGGCTCGACATGGCCATTCACATATATTACAAAGTGTTATGGGAGCACAAGTATTGAACATAGTACCAAAATATTTGTGAGCATTGAATCTTGGCTCCGCTATATGAGTTCATCATTTGGACACCAACGCCATGTATGAAGGAAAAAGAATTAGCCATCATCAAGAGAATCGAGGATTGTTACTTGATGGAACACAACATGTATATCAGGGTATACAGAGCTATGAAAGCCCCCCATCTACTTCCTCAGTTTGTACCAGTTAAACTAGTACTTCAAGAAGTGGCTTATCAAACGGTGATCAATGGAGTTGACATAATGATTTATCGAGATCAGAAGGATATATGGCCACCACTACTACTATACATTGGTTCATACTTCTTCACAAATACAAATAAATCCCAAGAAAAAGTGGATACACTACTACCATACCACTTTGGGGAAGAGAGGTTCAAAAGGCATGACCTGAAGAAGGTTGTCAAAGAACACTTTAACAGGCTTGGTATGCCTTGGGAATACACATAAGAGGTTTGGGAGGAAGAAGAAGTACATTGCGGTGCGAGGAATTATGTTGAAGTCATTTTCAAAAGACGTGGTAAACCTATTGGAATCATTGCCGATGAAGAAAAGGAAAAGGAGGAGGCCAAATGGAAAGAAGAATAAGAGGCAACAAAAAGAAAATCTGCCACGACTATATCTATGCAGATGGGATCAGTAGAGGAGGAAGAAGTAATAGCAGACGAGAAGAGGAGGAAGAGAGAAAAGGTCTAAAAGAAGAAGAACAACGTCAATGAAAATAAGAGGAAGGTTGATGAGGCTAAATCCAAGGCTAAAAACGATGCAACAACAACAACAATAACAACCACACCAGAAGCGAAAGAAAAGAAAGATGCCCAAAAGGAAGATGAAAAAAAGGCGACAGCTGAAAAGGAGATAGCAGATGCAACATCAACAACAGAGGCAACACAAAAGGTAGCCAAGGAAACTGTAGACAAAGAAACTGAGGAAACACAATGAAATAAAGAATAAGAAGCCATAAACAATGATACATTTTTCATAGACACCGACCTTGTGGAGGTATTTACAGTAGGTGATAGCAGTCATAATCCATTCGATGGGCTGTATCTGGGATTTTTTTATCCCTTGAGATGTTCCAGGCTGTTAATGGAATGATGCCAAGGCACCCTAGAGGCCAAGACTCAAGATGACTCTTAAGGCCATATTTGTAGAAGAATAATTGTGGAGTTTTGGGAAGTTTTTCCCTCTCTCTGTATTAAAACCAAGGACCTTAAAAAATGCTCATCTCTGTTGACAAATTCTCTCAAATATAAGATGCATTTTTCCATGAGTGTTTTATATAGTCAAGTTTAAAAGGGAGATGAAATGGTGAATCATAGGAAATAACAAAATAAACATATAGGGCCCTGCAAAGAATGAATCCTGTAGCCTAGGTGAAATGAATAACATGCTGAGCAATGGAGAATTCAATAGCTCCAACAAGTGTAAACAGATCAATAACATATGCTTCAAACAATTGATATCTTCATACATTCAAATACATGGAGGTACCTTGTAGATATCATTCAAATGCACAAATAAATGACAGGAAATGGTCATACATTTAGAGGAAATCACTTCTATATCATAACTAGACATCACACAATAACACTAAATATGGTGAATAGCTTGATGTCTAAGATTTTATAAATCAGATATAATACAAGAGAAGAAAAAAATGGGAGGAGATGCTTTACAAGAACACAGATACTGTAAAGAATAATTACATACTGAAACTTAAACACAGGGGATGAATTGATGATTTCCTGCTGCATTTATCGATAGAATGTGCTCAAGGTTTCTCTTGTCAAACAACTCTGGTTGCAAGAAACTCTTAAATTCCCCACAGTTTCAACCTTGAAAATGGGTGCCTTCATTGTCTTTTATTTCTCTCACTCATGCCCTAAAATTTCTTCTTGAAACCATTTCCAGCTTCTTGAAAAGATTTACTACTTCTTGATTCTTGAATGGTTTCTCCTTTGGTATAATTTGGCTTAGCTTCACTTGGGTGAAAATACATTATAGAGAAATACCATGGAGTAGCTGGAAACCTGTTAGCCAAAATATCAGTCACGCATTGCTCCTAAAAAATCCTTGCAATCATTTCTTTTGTCGAATGGGCGCTCACAATCGAATCTACAGAAATCATGTGACTCAGTCACCATTAGATCTATCTTAGCAAGTAATATTAGCCCTCAATCAGAGGCACACCCATTGGAGAAAACTTGCCAAGGTGTAAACTATAACATTCATTAGATTTCCTTGATTGAATCTGGACCACTTATCAGTGTTTCACCTGTCAGAGAACTTGAGGATAAAATTTTAAATGGGACCCCGAAAAGGGAAAGCTAACATCCAATCTGGACCATCCACCAGAGATCCAAAAAATAATGAGGGCTATTGATCTGACCTCTTTTGAATGAAAGAAAAGGGTAAGGAATAAAATCGTCTTGCTAACGTCACATTGGACACATGGAAACTTTCTGTTAGCCCATGATGGCGCTGATGTGGTATGGGAGCAAGACACATGTGATTCGATATTTCTGTGAGATCTTTGTCTACAAAAATCCTACAATGAGGACCTTTTACTGACGATTAATTTCATGTGAACATGAACAGATAAATTCTAAGCATTGCATATTAACATGAGGAAATTGTCAACATGATGTGCATATGTGAAATTAAATCTCTACTTAATCAGGTGAGAATGCAAACAAAAAATCACACATATAATTTGCCACACATGTGTTAATGGAGTTCACTAGAACCTTCTAGCTACATCTCCAAATCCGCTTGGAATACACATCACTTTATTATCCTTCCTTTAGCATGGATGAAATCTTCTCACAAAATGTGGCACATGCTCCTTACAGGGCGAAAATCCTAGAGAAGCCTTCTCTTGTACAAAGATAACTTAAGTTTCTCACATAAGTGAAATTTCTTTAGACACCAGAAGGACTATATTCCTCACAATGCAAATCTCTGTCTCTCCAAGGGGCATCCAATTTACAATGCTTACATAAGGAAATTATATAGTTTCCCTCTCTCCATAATCCAAGTAGACAAGATCCACTAATTTAGGATCTAAATAACAACTCAAGGACAAAAAAAAGAAAGCATCTAAACCAACCTAAACTTTGCCTTGAGACTGGGAAACCACTTGTGATAAAATGAGGAAGAATCCAAAACCAACTCATGAGACTCCCAACTTCCTCTTAAAATTAGGAAATTAATTTGTGAGGTAGGATACTCATATAAAACTAATTTCCCCTTAAAACTAGGAAACTAATTTGTGACTTGGATTCTCACACATAATTTTAATTTCCTTTTTACAAATTAAATGAAAAATACATGAGCACATTATGCTAAAAAATAGTAGTCATTTTTACAATATGAAGCATTAAACATTCATTTTAAACTTTGTCGCATATCATAAATCATAATTTTAATGATCTTCTCCATGGTGTGCAAAGTAATGAACCCTTGTGTGGAGATCCTCCTGGATCATACCTCCCCACAAAAATCACGTTTGGTCCTCCAAAAGTATAGAGAGAAACTATGACTTGAATCTCCGCAACCAACTTCTAGGAAGAGTCTTACATTCCACGATCCACTTCCCCATTGCTCAATCTACAAGACAAATATATCTGAAAAGCCACACCCTTCTTCTCCTTCACCTTTTTACTTCAGAATGAGGATGACGATGATGACACTTGAATCAATGAACATTTGTAGCTGATTCCCTGATCTGCATAACAAATGTGCTTGAAAGGATACACTCTTCTTCTCCTTCACCTTTGTACTTCAGAATGAGGATGTCGATGCCAACACTTGCATCAATGCAAATCTGTAGTTGATTCTTTGATCTGCATAACAAATGTCTCTGAAAGGATGCACCCTTCTTATCCTTCACCTTTGTACTTTAGCATGAGGATGTAGATTCCATCACTTGCATCAATGAAAATATGAAACTGATAATACATGATCACAATTTTATAATTTTCAAAGCACTACCATCCTTGCGAGGAGTTTATAAAACACTCACGGACAAGTTTACAATGATTTCCAAAACAGGCCTAGGCAAAAATAATGCCTCTCACTCAACAATGGCTACACGACCCATTACAATGTTGTCAAAATAGGCCTAGGAAAAACAATGCCTCTCACTCAACAATGGCTACAAGACCCATTACAATGTTGCCAAAACAAGCCTAGGAAAAACAATGCCTTTCAGTCAACAATGGCTATAAAGACCCATTACAATGCTCAACAAGGATTTAACAAGGTTTAGGCATAGAACAAAATGCCTCTCATTCTCATGCTTACTTTCAAGAGTGACTAATTACAACCTTTTACATCAATTTCATTAAGGAAAATAACCCCAAATGTGCTATAGTGCGAACTCTATGGTTTTTTAACCCCCCATTACAAACATGTGCAACATAACAAATAAGGAAAATACCATAATCATCATACTCATCTCATAATTTTGATACTTTTGGTTGTAAACATGACTACTTTCTATCGAAGTGTCAAAATGGCCTCTTACCACACCGTCTCGGTTTGCATGTAAGGCTCAAACAATGAATTTATTGCAATAATTTAGATCTTGTTTCCTTCCTGCAACACTCAAAGATCACCATAATCTACAACATACATTCATCCTTTTGCAATTTCCGAAAAGAGGAAAAAACCATAAATGCATAAAACTTACATTGGGTTTTGTGCCAATGCGCTCAACCGAATGCTCAAATCTTGGCATACGCAACACCAAGAGGTCCGTCTCGTCATTCTGCAATGTTTGACTGTAAAATTGATCTATTTTTCCCGTTGCAGCTCTTCCTTGAAGTTCATGCCATGCATTAAGGACAAAAGTGGGATTCAACTAGGAGCCCTACAAATCCACTGCTCAGATCCAAATTCCGACTGCACTAGTGGATTCGTGGCAAGAAATCCTGGAAAAATGACTATAAATTTGTCAAATTCTATCACTGTCACCTCTAGGCCCCTCCTCGTCTCTTTGCCTTGAAATCTATGCCACATAGGATCGTGCCCTGTCATAAATGTGCATGCTCCATCGAAAATTGTGCCCAAGAATGGGTCTGTGCATGTACTTCCCCATCAAATGGAAAAATAGTGGGTGTAAAATAAATTTGGCAGGTGGAGTTAACAACACGCCAAGTTTGGTGCATTGGTAACAACTTTGGTTAAAGTTGGAAAAGGTCCCAGGGTCAAACCCGTGGGGCTCCTCGTTGGGTATATAGTTATATGGTTATAACCCTCCACCATATTTATCATTGGTCGCTACCAATTTTGGGGTTCGACCGATCCAATCGTCGGATTCGACGCTGATCGGTCAACCCGTACTCCGCCATAACGACCCATCTTGCATAATATAGTTTTAAACCCATAATATAGGCTTAACCATAATCAAGACTTTAGACCATGTTTAACCATTGACCAGTCCCATGAAAAAATTAAGTATTTTGGTACCGTTTGTCGGTTGGCCATTGACCGATCTCGTGGTCGATAATTTTTTTTTTGGATTTTTGGCGCCTAACCCTCATTGGGAAAATTCAGGCTGCCACATGGCAGCGTGTGGTTGGCCCACATGGTAGTATTTGATTCGCTGCCAGAATCCTAGTCATTGCCAACTCAAATACCTATATCTTCCTACCAACTGTGCTGTATGGTGGTGCCAACTCGAACGTACGGTCACCACATCAACTCTGCCACTTGACTGCACAGTCTTGCCACGTAGTGGCCCTTGGGTGGTGCAACATGGCACTCATATATTGGTCCATGTGCTTGCCAAAATTTCTAAATCTGTATGACATGTAGAAGGTCCTCATGCTACCACATCAGCATGCTGACATCAACACTGTATGGTATGCCATGTCACCCTATTGACTTTTTGCCCAATCACTGTTGATGTCACTTGCCAATTGTGTGCTGACTGTGCTGTACAGTAGGCCATGTCACGGACTTTGGGTTGTTCCATGTCACTATACGAACTCTGAATGACCCAACTGTCATTGAAAGTTCCAAAAATGCAAGACACATGGCAACCTCTCGTGCTTCTATGCGAACATGTTGACATCATGTCGACATTATGCTGACGTTAGCACTGTATAGACTTCGCCAAATTTGTCTGTTTGTTGAAAATTTCAGATGGCCATAAATTTTAAATTCAGAATCCGTTTGAGGTGCCAATTGCACCATTGAAAATATCTCATCAAGCTCTTTGACTTGGTGCTATTTTAGTTGAATTCTGGGCACTTTGATTTTTGGCCATTTTTTTTCAATTGAGGAGGATCTAGCCTCCAACTGCATAGACTCTGGTACGATATTCTTTCTTGGTGTACCACACATATCGGGGTGAAGCTTCCAACATTTCCTTCTCTAGTGACAACTCATTTGGCAGTGAGTTCAATAGTTGTGTGACATGTCTCTCCTTCACTGTAAAGAGATTTTCTCTTCCAACACTTTGCAACTCTCTTGCTATCCCAAGATTTTTGAGGAGATGCTAATTTTCTCCGAAATAGAATGCTAGATATATCACTTTCAGAAAGTGACGTGCCATCATTTTTATTATATGGTGTTAGTGATGATATCAAATCTTTGCTCGAAGAATCCTCCGCTTTTGTTGATTTTGAGGATTCTCTTTCATCATACCCCAATCCTACATACTGGGGTCTTCCTTCAACCTCCAATGGTTGAATTATGCCTTGGCCATCAATACCAAGACCTCCTCCTTTATACCCCATATTACTCAACAACTTCAAGTCAATGCCCTTGGTGTGCCTTTCAAGAACTCCAAAAGAGGCATAATCATTAATAAGGGAATGGATTGAACATGGAGAATTCTTTACCTCCATTCTTGTTTCTGACGCTTGGTCATATTCTTGAATTTTGGACAACTGCTTCTCTTGCTTAGATGAAGCTATAGATTGGGATTCTAGAAAACAACCTTGGTTATCTGGTGCTTGGAGAGCATTCTCTATCATCTGACAATATGCGCAACCATCAACATTTTCATGACAAGAACCATAACTAGTATACCTACCATGGCCACATGTCGGTCTAGTCTTGGAAGGACTTCCTTCTTTCGTATTGGAGCATTCCCAACTTACTCCTCCATAGCTTGTAGCTGTAGTTGTAGTTTTCTCTTTTCTTCTTCATATTCTTGAAGCAACCTCCTCAACTCAACGTTCTCTGCTTGAATGGTCTGGTTGATTTCTTCAAGCTCACGAAGCCATGCTTGCTTCTTTTCCTTTCCCATGATGATATTCACAATCTTCAAAATTGGTCAGAGCTGCTTTGATACCACTTGATCTAGGATTTCTATGATATATTTCTCTAGAAAAATCCTACAATGAGGACCTTTTGCTGATGATTAATTACATGTGAACATGAGCAGATAACTTCTAAGCATTGCATATTAAAATGATAAAATAATCATCATGATGTTCATATGTGCAATTAAATCTCTACTTAATCAAGTGAGAATGCAAACAAAAACTTACGCATATAATTTGACACCCATATGTTAACGAAGTTCACCAGAACCTTCTGGCTACATATTCTGATCTGCTTGGAATACAAATCATGTTATTATCATTGCTTTAGCAGGGCTGAATTCTTCTCACAAAATGTGGCACATGCTTCTTATAGAGTAGAAATCCTAGAGCAACCTTCTCTTGTACAAAGAGAACTTAAGGCTCTCACTTAAGTGACATTTCTTTAGACACCAAAATGACTATATTCCTCACAATTCAAATCTCTCTCTCTCCAAGGGGCCTCCCATTTACAATGCTTACATAAGGAAATTATATAGTTTCCTTCTCTACATAATTCAAGGAGGAAGGATCCACTAATTTAGGATCTAAATATCAACTTGATGAAAAAGAATGAGAAAGTATCTCAACCAACCTAAACTTCCCCTTGATACTAGGAAACCACTTGTGATAAAATGAGGAAGAATCCCAAACCAACTCATGAGACTCCCAACTCCCTCTTAAAATTAGGAAACTAATTTGTGAGGTGGGATTCTCACATAAAACTAATTTCCCCTTAAAACTAGGAAGATAATTTGTGAGTTGGATTCTCACACATAATTTTAATTTCCTTTTTACAAATTAAATGAAAAATACATGAGCACATTATGCTAAAAAATATTAATCATTTTTACAATATGAAGCATTAAACATTCCTTTTAAACTTTGTCATCTATCATCAATCATAATTTTAATGGTCTTCTCCATGGTGTGCAAAGTAATGAACCCTTGTGTGGAGATCCTCCTAGATCAACGTGTCACCCAGATTTGACATTTTTACCCATGTATATGGCAGGTTCCACTTGTCCACATGGCATTCTCTGATTGGATTTGATAGTGCCTCACTGGTTCACTGACGTGTACCCTGACCGAGAGGCTTTAACACTCAAGAGAAAATCTGGGTCGTTGATTAGCTCCTCTTGAGAAAGGTCCAAAGTAGATCTAGACCATCCATTGCAGGAGATTCTTCAGAGTGCTAGGGGTGTGGCTTCAGAAGAGACCCCGATGAGGGTGCTCCAAAATTATATCTCATCCATCGATCTAGAGCCTACATCGGAAGGTCTGAAGGTATATCTAGGCCATTGATCAACTCAACTTGCAAGATACCTAAGATAATATCTAGGCCATCGATTAGAGGTGCCCAGTCAGAGTGATCAAGCTTTGAATTCCAACAAGAATTCAACAAGGGGAATCCAAGCTCAAATCTCAGTCGTTGATCTAGAATTGCAAAGAGATGTCTGATAACACATGAGGGCCGTCGATATGGATCAACTAAGAACCAAAAATCAACTAAGGCATGAAATTTATCACGTCAATGTCACCCTGTGGATGTGGCACCTTGACATTGGTCCATGTTGGTGCTGATGTGGTAGACATGACATGACATGTGTCATCTAGACTTGGCTCTTTTACCCATACATCGAGTGGGTTTCACCTATCCATGTGGCAGCCTCTAGTTGGTTATGACAAGGCTCTATTGGTAGGCTGACACAACATCTGGCTAGGAGGATTAAACACTCGAGAGAATATCTGAACCATTGATTTGGAGCTTGAATAAAGGTCTTTGATTTATTGATGACATGGCACCAGAACGGGGAAAGATAGGAAATAGTGCTTCACTTTGGGCTGATGGCCCGGTGGTTCAGTGACCCGACATAATCCCAACCGTCGATCTCAGGCCAATGAAAGCCATTGATTTGGATCGAAAAAATGCCAAAATTGGCTAAGGCACTAACCATATCGTGCTGATGTCATCCTAGAAGTGTGGTGACCCATATTGGTCCACGTCGATGCTAATGGGATCTGACAGAACTATGCTACTGGTATGCTGACACGACATCTGGTCGAGAGGTTCAAATTCCTGATGACAGATCTGGACCGTTGATTAGTCCTGCTTAAGAAAAAGGTCCAAATGGATCTAGACTGTCCATAGAAGGGGCCCATTTGGAGGTTTGGAGGATCAGGATTAAATGAGACTCTGAGAAGATAATTGCGAGGAAAAATCTCGACCTTTGATCAGAGTAACAAAAGATCAAATGTGGACCGTTGATTTCCCTATGTTTGAAAGAAAAAATTGGCTAAGGCATGAAACTGTTTAGGCCGACACCACCATGGAAATGTGGTACCTTCTTACTGGGCCATACTGGTACTGATGTGATAGATAGTAGGGACACCTGTCACCCAAATTTGAGGCTTTAACCCCTGCATGTGTTGGGTTTCGTATGTCCACGTGGCAGTTTTGGATTGGCCCTGACAATGCCCTGTTGGCTGGCTGATGTGACACATGGCTGGAAGTTTTGGGGTTTTGGAGCAGATCTGTACTATCAATCCAGGGCACACTTATTTACATCTGGAGTGTCCATCAGAGGAGCCTCCTCAGAGAGGATTTCATCTGAATGCGACTCCAAATAGGGGACCTTGAAACTGTATCTTGACCGTCGATATTAGCAGCAGACACGCGATAAGATGTGAGCCATCGGTCTTTCAAGGTCTGAAGAACTGTCGATTCTGGGTGCTTAGGTTGTGGTCTTGTGATAAGCCACATGGGATATATAATTAGTGCCTTTTCAAGCGCGACAAGCCCTTTTGGCCTACACTAAACCCTTTTTGGGCTTCGATAAGCCCATTTGGACTGTGACAAGCTCCCGAGGGCTTAATTTTTCCTTATGCACACCAAGGCATGGATTTTCTTTCTGTAGAGGTTCTTGACATTTGTCTTTCTACTTCTAACTCATCTGATCTCATCCTTATAACCTCATCTATCCTTCATTTGCTTGCAGGAACAAATACACTACTAACATTGGCTCCAACGAGGATAGAATACCCTTGTGGTCTGCTGAGAACTGTAGACTGAGTGCCTTCTTGTGTTGGGTAATGGAGTCTTTCTTGAAAGATACATCTTCTTTAGATATGAAAATTGATCTGGCACGGGACACTAAAATGCTCAACATCTTAAGCGTTAGAAATCTACCTAAATGAATGGTGAATGAAGTAAAATTAAAATTCATGGACAAAAATGAAAAGAGATTATTTATGTATCGGGTAAGAAAACTTTACAATGATCAGTACTGCAAAAAGTGCTTGAGGAAACCCCCATTTATAGTTTCCCCAAACAATTATCCATATAGCTGAGCTAAATCATAAGTGTTGTTATCTTGGACTGGAACCACTTGGAATGGTCCAAGCCAAAGATTATCAAACTTTCCATGCTTCCCTTTAGCTTCCCTTCGATCATCCCATTTAAGGACGAAATCTCCCGCCATAAAATTTATTTCCTTGGTTATTTTGTCAAATATTTATTTTATCCTTGCTTGATGAGCTTGGGACTTTATCTAAACTTGTTCTCTTACCCATTGAACTTCGATTAGCTGGTTAATTCTTCGCTACATGTCATCTTATTCTGTCTCCTCATATTGCATTAATTTCATCATGGGGAGGATGAGTTGAATGGGGAAAATAACTTCCAACCCATACACCAGATGAAAAGGAGAAGTTCCAATGGCCCTCTTGAAACTAAATCTATTTTCCCAGACAACATATTTTAGGTGGGAATCCCATGACTTCTTGTTTTGAGATAACATCTTCTTGACAATAATGTTCATTTTTTTATTGAAAGATTGATCCAAACCATTTTGATGTGGATAGTAAGAAGTAGAGTGTCCCAGCTCTATGTTATAGTCCTGGAAAAACTTAACAAGTTTGCCAAAGCTGAAAGCCTTAACATTATCAACAATGATCTTTCTTGGGCATCCAAATTGGGCCAAGATATTTTCCTCTATGAACTTTATGATGACTGCATTGGTGGCTATCCTTGTAGGTATGGCCTCCACCCATTTTGTAAAATAATATGTGGCTATCAAGATCCACTTGTGTTTTCCACTTTAATTTGGATCAATATCACCAATGAATTCTAATCTCTAGCGTTGAAAAGGTGTCTCAACTTTGATTGGGTTTAGTGGGAGGGGAAAAAACTTCCGATTTCCTGCAAACATTTGACATTCTACACATGCTCGAACCAAAAAATTTACATCAACAACTAAAGAGGGCCAGTAATACCTAGCTCTACGAATCTTATATGCAGTGGCTCTCCAAGCATGATGACCCCCCCCACACCCTTATGGAACTCAATGATTATTCTCTCAGTTTCCTCTTAAGTGAGGAAATTTAGTAGGATACCTCATGGGTCCTTCCAAAACATATTCCCCCCCAAAATGCAATACTTTACAGCTTTAATCTTAATAGATATAGCTCTATATTTATCCCATGTTGGTGAGCAACTAAAATTTTTCAAGTAAAAGATGATCTCTTTATACCAATCAAACTGAGAAAATTTGGCACTTACCTCTGAGGATGGTTCTTATATTTCATACTCTTTAGACTTTGTTGCTACAATGTTTTTTGACAATGCATTCAATTCTAATGCACCGTAGTTAGATTCATCAAACAACCTAGCCATTCCTTGTCCTTTTACCAGTTTTATGGGCTTGATGTCCACATCATACTCCTAAATCTTAGCAATCCATTTGCCCCCTTTCTCCTCACCATTAAGATGTGTGAGGATTTCCTTTATAGTGATGGTAGGTACATAAGACATTATTTTAGAGTGCAATACATAATCTATGAAAGCCTTTAATACTTTGACTAATGCATACACCTGCTTTTCCATGATACTATACTTCAACTCAACATCTCTTAGGGCCTTGCTGAAAAAGGATATGGGCTGCTATAGATTTTCTTCATTCTTCTACAACAACACAACATCTATAGTATGGGATGATCAGAAAGAGAAAATGATAAACTCTTTATCATAATTTGGGCTTATAAGAATTGGGGCTTCTTCGAGGGACATTTTGATCTACTGAAAGGATTCTTTAGCTTCAACTCTCCACTTGAATTCATGGTCCTTTTTCAACATGTTGGTAATATTATTAACCATTTCAGTGAAATTGGGGACATAGCTTCCTAAAAATCCTATTTTACCCAAAAAATATTGTACCTCTTTCTTGTTTCGAGGCTGAGCAATTTGTTTGATTTCCTCCACCCTTTCTGAATCTATATTCGCCCCTTTTTTGGATACTATATGGCCAAGGAGATTTCCTTCTTCCATAACAAAATATGACTTTTTGGGATTCAAGGATAGCCCAAACTTCCTACACTTCACAAAGGTTTTCTTTAAATGCTTGATATGATCTCCATCCGTCTCAGAGAAAACAATCATGTCATCAAGGTATATGACAATGAACTTGTCTCTCTCACCCAAAAAAGTAATGTCCATAACTCTCTAAAAAGTTTCTCCTGCATTTATCAAAACAAAAGGCATTTTGTCATACATGAAAGTCCCCCGTGGTGTTGTGAAGGCTGTATTTTCTCTATCTTCTAGATGCATGGCCACTTGGTTGCATCCTGAAAAACCATCCATCATGGATATCCTATTTCCCCCCACTACCTTCTATTGTATATGATCCATATTGGGTAGGGGGTAATTATCCTTTAAAGAGCATTTATTCAGGTTCTTGAAGTCCACACATAAACTTATTTCCCCACTCTTCTTTCTCACTAGAACTAAATTAGCAACCCATTCAGAGCATCTTAAGGGAATAATAATATGGGCATTTAATAGCTTCCTCACCTCTTTCTCAATGGTAGGAAAAATAAGAGAATTAAATTGTTTGAGCTTTTGTTTGAAAGGATTAGTACCAGGTTTAAGAGGTATTCGATGTTGGACGACACTGGTATCATAATTTTTTAGGTCCTCATATCTCCATGCAAAGACATCCATGTAGTCTTTGAACAACTACATATACCCTGCCCTATGATCAACATGGATATTTTTGGACAACTTAATATATTTAGGATCTTTTTTAGTCCTAATATTGAATTCCTCAATGCTGCGATCTTTGGGAAGGATAACTGGTTTAACCGATACATCATTTCTATCAAATAATTGTTCTAAATGTATCAGTCCTTTGGGAATAAAATTATTCTTAAGCTACAATACCTTATGCCCAACCATGTGATTTCTAAATTTAGGGATCTCTTCAACCTCCTTCCCAATCTCTTGTTTGGTGTCCTCTTCATCATCCAAATCAACATGAGTACTTGCAAACTCATCTGTAACTTCCAAAAACCTTTTGATATGTTGATCATTTTCAACAACTTGCTAGTATTTGATATTCTCAGGAATGGAAGGTCTGTATCTCATCTCAATTTCATATTTAATTTGAGGAGTGGCTGGAACTTTAAAGGTATTGGAAACTATTGCTAAGGAATCAACTGGGTGATTAAACTCCCTCAAAACAACATAAATGTTGAAACCTACATACAAATTATCAATCAGATCCCATACCTTATTTTTGTAAGCTCTCATTCTTGGATGTATTGTTTGATAGGAACCTCTTACTTGCTGCACGACTAGCTCTGAATCTCCACATACCACTAGATTGGTAATTTGCATCTTTCTTGCTGCCTCCAATCCTAAGATCAAGGCTTCATATTCAACTACATTATTTGTGGCCTCAAACTCAATCTTGTAGGACAAATGGATTTCTTTCTTGGTAGGAGAGATGAGAACTATGCCAACCTTGACCCCTTCTTTTGAATATGCACCATCAAAAAACATTTTCCGTATACCATCCATTTCTTCTACAGGGCTTACAAGAGGGTCTACAAGCATTGGGGTTTCATTGTAGTCTTCATTTATAGATAGGACACAACAATCGAGATCTTCATCAACAACATATATAGGATGATTCATAGGGTTGTTCTGATCACTGACCACATATACAAACTTTGTTTCTCGATACAACCTTCTAATCTCTCCTCCAAAAACTGGTACAATGGCATAAGTCATGTCCATCAACATAGTTCCTCCCAATTTTCGTTCCCATGTTCTGGATAACAACATACCATAGTTTGCTGGTACATCAACCACTAGCATGTCCATCATAATGCTCTTAATAAGTAGCTTTCCCAGGGTGACAACCATGTCTTTAATCAACCCATAACACTTAAATTTTCTGGCATCAAATGAATAGAGGTGATAATAAGGCCTAGTAATTTCCAGTCCCAACTTTTCCACGACTAATTTGGGCATGAGATTGTGAGATGCTCTAGAAATTAGCAAACAATTATGTAGCATTTTATCATGAATATTCAAGGTAACATAGAAAGGTGTCACTGATTCTTCTTTTTCATCAATATGGGGACCACAAAATATGGTAGGGGACTCATATTTTACATTCAAAGTATCAGGAAAATTTGCTAATCCCTCCCCTTGCATCATTTTCTCAATCTGTTTATGGTATTAGGGGTTTTTAGCCAACTCCACCGAAGGTACATGAATCTTGATCTTGGACAATTCACATTCTATATTGAGTGGTGAAACTAATTCCTCACTTTCTTTAGTTTCTTTCCCCCTTTTAACAAGATTTTAAACTTGATCTATCTTAGGTATGTCTAGGGATTCTTTGGATTTATCTTTTGGCATTTTTGGACCAGCTTTCTTAGCCTGATATTGACTTTCTGCAACAACTACTTTTTTCCTTGGCCTGAGATCATACTTCTTATGCATCTCAACCTAAATAAAACCCATTATTGAACTAAGGATAAACCCCCTTTGTTGGGTTGAGGATCAAGCCCCATATTCCTAGAATTTAGTGACTCTTCGTAATCATCTTGAGTTAGATATATGACAATATTATCATCATGAAGTAGGTGGATTTTTTCTATGTATTCATCATAGCCCTCATCCACTACTTCTTCAATAAATTTGTTCTCATTGTTGGTTTTTATAGGGGGCTGAATGATTTTTTCTTTATTTCTCCTCTCCCTTCTCATGAGTTGTGGATTAGGAGGTCTTCTGAACTGATTAGGGTTAGGATTTACTATGCCTCCCTCTTGAGGAGCTTTGTTTGTGTTGCTATGATCTATCTCAAATATGGACATTTTTTTTTCTTCAGATTCCTGATCAATATATACATCTTATGTATCTT
Organism: Picea mariana; assembly: GCA_032191745.1. Taxonomy (NCBI): domain Eukaryota; kingdom Viridiplantae; phylum Streptophyta; class Pinopsida; order Pinales; family Pinaceae; genus Picea; species Picea mariana. Next base: position 163,321 of record JASDQU010306199.1, read on the forward strand.
TGCTTCTTGAGTATCTCTACTTGGGTCAGAAATGCCACAGTCCTCCCTGACCTTTTTATTTTCTATCTGATGCTATTTTTGCTTCATCTTTATTGATGCAATCTTATTCCCTTATACATCTATTGCATCCTCTTGCATTAATAGTAGGTTCGAGGATATTCTTTCACACCTCAGAGTCATAGAAAAATCAACATCAAATGCCACAACGTATGTCACTTTGGCTGCTAGTTGTGATGGATTTATATATCCAAAGATCTTGTTATAGAGATTATTAAATCTCTTGTTAAAGTCATCAACAATTTCATTTTCTCTTTTCTTGAGTGAGCCAAATTCATTCAAATTAATCAACAATGCTCAACTCATCTGACAAATGCTCTCAGCTATCAAAGAAATTTGTCGATGATTGTTTTAGAGAGTCAAGTTTAAAAGGGATATGAAATGGTGAATCATAGGAAAGAACAAAATAAACATACATGTAACTGCAAAGAATGAATCCCGTAGCCTAGCTGAAATGAATAACGTGCTGAGCAATGAAGAATTCAACAACTCCAATAAGTGTAAATAGATCAATAACATATGATTCAAACAATTAATATCTTCATACATTCAAATACATGGAGGTACCATTTTCATATCATTCAAATTCACAAAGAAATGACAGGAAATGGTCATACAATTAGAGGAAATCACTTCTATATCATAACTAGACATCACAGAATAACATTGAATATGGTGAATAACCTGCTGTTTGAGATTTTATAAATCAGATCTGATACAAGAGAAGAAAAAAATGAGAGTAGATGCTTTAAAAGAACACAAATACTGTAAAGACGAATTACAGATTGAAACTTAAATGCAAGGGATGAATCTCTAATTGCTTGCTGCATTTATCAACCGCCCGTGCTCAAGGTTTCTCTGGTCAAACAACTTTAGTTGCAAGAAACTATTAAACTCCCCAAAGTGTCTACCTTGACAATGGGTTCCTTAATTGCCTTTTATTTCTCTCATTCATGACCTAAAACTACTTCTTGAAACCATTTCTAGCTTCTTGAAAATATTTACCACTTCTTGATTCTTGAACGATTTCTCCTTTGGTAAAATTTGGTTTACCTTCACCTAGGTGAAAATCAGTTATAGAGAAATATCACGGAGTAGATGGAAACCTTCCATCCAAAATATCAATCATGCACTGCTCCTAAAAAATCCCTGCAATAATTTCTTCTGTCGAATGGGTGCTCGAAATCGAATCTACATAAATCATGAGACTCAGTCACTGTTTGATCTATCTCAGTGGGTAATCTCATCCATCAATCAGAGGTGCACCTGTTGGATCAATCTTTCCAGGGCATAAAATATAACTGCCGTTGGATTTACTTGATCGAATCTGGACCATTGATCAGTGTCACACCTGTCAGAGTGATGGAGGACCAACTTTTAAATGGGACCCTGAAAAGGGAAAGATGAAATCTAATATGGACCATCCATCGGACATCCAAAAAACATTGAGGGCCATTTATCTG
>JASDQU010306200.1:47896-63514 GCA_032191745.1 Picea mariana
GTTGTCGACAACCCCAATTGTTTGAAGACCCCAGCTAAGATGCAGTTCTTATGGCTTCCACTATCAACAATGAAATGCAACTGGGTACCTTTCAACCACATCTATGAATTGAAGAGGCACTCCCCCTCTTCAGGATCTGCTGGTTCTTCTGGTTGAATTTTTGCAGTCATGAAAGTAGTAGTGGGATTTGCGTCGATGATCTGCCTTTTTTCATTATTTTCTGAATTAGATTATGAATCAGGGTTTGGCTCCCTGTATTTGATCTTGGACACCAATGAATTTTTTGAGCGGCATTCATCAGTGTTGTGCCAGGGGATTTTGTGGAAATCACACCACTTCCCAATGTCATTCTTCATATTTCCCTTACCCTTCTCTTCCTATGTCCTGGAATGATTGTCAGGAAGATATTGGTTAGGGCCGTCCTTATTATGCTTTGGTTGTTGCAGATTTGCAGGCTCAAACTCCCATTTGTTCTGGTGCCTAAATTTCTGCTCGATTTTGACAGCATACCGATACGAAGCTCCCAATGATGAGATGTTTAGGAAATCCATTTCAGTTTGGATGTACCTATGTAGAGCCCCACGGTATTTTAGAACCAGATGTCACCCGGAGTCTTTGATACCCAACTTGGTGCGCAAGGTATGGAAATTATTTTTGAACTCCGACACTGTTTGGCCCCTCTCTTGTTGCAGTGTGGTTCATCTCATGTACTGGTCTTCATAGTTATCAACAGGGTAATGTTTTTCCTTGACCACATCCAAAAAAAAATCCCAAGTGGGCTCGACCCCATATATTCTAGATCACTTTGTGGAACTTTGATCCCAGTAAGTTTCCCACCAATGTTTGACATGGGGGAAAGCCTTGAGGAGTGTGAAGGTGATATTTTCTCTGTCAAAAAAATTGTGAACAAAGAAATAACCTTCTAGCAGATTTAACCATTTTCTAGGGCATCTGCATCTATTTGATCTTCAGATACATGAATATCAAAATTAACTTGTACCTTGAAGGGAGAGGTTCCTCCAAAGTGGCCGCTTGATGAATATGTGGTTATTGCTATTGGCAAGCCTCCATCATTTCACCCCTCTGTCGCATGAGATATTTCTCAAGCAACAGGTTAATAGAATCTTCTGCTCCGCTATTTTTCTTTTCTTCCACCATGGAGGGTTTCTTGGGCATGCGAGAGTGATTTTCCTCAAGAGAGACAAGCTCGAGACCCAACTTTCTATACTCATACCTCATTGGGGACATGCACTGAAAGACGATCAAGAGAAGTCTACTCTGATACCACTGATCCAGATTATTTTCGGAACAAAATGAAAGAAGAGATATTACAATGAAATACACACAAATATTGCCAGAAATAGAGAAATAACACAATACATGATTTCTATTTATGAAATAAATGTACAGAGACTGAAAAAATACAAAGTGAATGAACTCGCTAGAATAGTGGCAGTTTATCTCTAAGAAGAAATGTGAAGGGTGCACTTATTCGCAAGAATATGAGTACAATGAGGCTCTGAAGGCCTTTTTACAATAAAAATTAATGCCAAAACCCTAGACATACAAAAAGCTAACCCTAGGAGATGAGGCGCCAAAAGTCATGTGGGCCCCGTTGGGGTAAGTTAGTACATCCACTTCTCGAGGTCGTAATGTTTGCATACGATCTCCATTTTAGGCATGTGGTAGCTTGTTAGAAAGGTATTTTAGAGAACTACACATTATGCCATCAAAATTTGACTATGTCAATAGTTTGACTGTGGAAAGCCCAAAAAATGTTGTTTAGGCCCTTAAAATGACCCTAGAAGTACATAAAGATGTACTGACATGAAAACTGATAAAATAAGCCAGTTGTAATAGGTGGGTGGCCACCAATATCCACCTAGATGTTGCGTAGGGTTGCAAGATAGCCCCATAAGTGTAGAACCCACAATTACAAAGAGATGCCACCATTACAAAGAAACGTGATGAACTGAAAATTGTCAAGATGATCCAAGGGTTTTGTTATCTCTACAAATGAGTTGAAGATGGATCCGGAAAAGTTGAATGCGATTAAGAATTGACCATCACCGAAAGGTGTGTTTGAAGTTCGAAGCTTCCATGGTTTGGCTAGTTTCTACAGGAAATTCATCCGAAATTTCAGTGGGATTAGTGCATCGATGATGGATACGGTGAAGAAAAGACACAAATCTTTTCATTGGATAGAGGAAGCAGAGAGGAGCTTCAATCTGTTGAAGAAGAAGATCACGGAACAACCAATTTTGGTGTTGCCAGACTTTAGCAAGACGTTCCAGGTCAAGTGTGACGCTAGTGGATTTTCAATTGGAGCGGTCTTGAGCCAAGACGATAGACCGGTTGCATACTTCAGTGAGAAACTAAATGAAGCGAAGGTCAAATATTCAACATACGACAAATAATTTTATGCTGTCGTACAAGCACTGAAGAAATGGAGACACTATTTGGTTCCTAAGGAGTTTGTTTTGTACAACGATAATCACGCTTTACAATTTGTGACTCAACAAGACAAGGATTCAAAAGCATGCAAAATGGGTTGAATACATGTAGAATTTTACTTTTGTAATTAATCATATTTCTAGAACTGCTAACAAATTTGCTGATGCTTTGAGTAGGAAATGTTTGCTTATGTAGGAATTTAGAGTCAAAACTTTGGGTTTTGATAACCTCAAATAAATGTACAGGGATGACCCAGATTTTAAAGAAGCGTATGAGGCATCTGAGAATCCAATTCTCAGGGACAAGAGCCAAGGGACTGAATATATGATCCAGGATGGATTTTTATTCAGGGGCAATCAATTATGTATTCCAAATTGCTCCATGAGGGAGAATCTGTTGAAAGAAAAACATAGTGGAGGATTGGCTGGACATTTCGGTGATGATAAGACGTTCTCAAAGTTGAATGGCACATATTTTTTGCCAGGAATGAGGACATATGTTAAGAAATTTGTGGACAGATGTAGAATTTGTCAGCACACAAAAGGGAAAAGGCAGAACATAGGGTTATACCAACCATTACCCATACCTAAGAGGATGTGGGATGCAGTGAGCATGGATTTTGTATTAGGAATGCTAAAGACACAAAGAGGATTTGATTCAATCTTTGTAGTGGTAGACAGATTTTCAAAGATGGCACATTTTATACCATGCCAGAAAACCAATGATGCAACTCATATTGCGAACTTGTTTTTCAAAGAAGTTGTCAGACTTCACAGTTTGCCAAGGAGTATAGTTTCTGATCGAGATACCAAGTTCGTGGGACATTTATGGAGGACTTTATGGAAAAAGCTTGGGACAATTTTGTCATTTAGCTCATCATATCATCCTCAGACGGATGGGCAGACATAAGTTATGAACAAGAGCTTGGGATATTTTCTAAGGAGCCTAGTGACTGAACACCACAGTCAGTGGGATCACATTCTGCCACAGGCTGAATTTTCTTACAATGACTTGCTCAAACAGAAGCATAGGCCAGATTCCATTCCAAATTGTGTATGGAATGCAACCAAGAGGAGTTTCTGAATTGAAAGATTCGAAACAAACTGAAGTCAGGAGTTCTAGTGCAGAGGATTTTGCAGAAGCAATGAAGGAGCTTCATAGCCGAGTTAAGGAGCGATTGCAGAATTCGAATCAAGAGTACAAGCGTAGAGCAAATCAACACTGGTGAGAACTTCAATTTGAAGTTGGTGATTTGATTCTTGCACATCTGAGGAAGGAAAGGTTCCCAAGAGGAACATATAACAAACTGAAAATGAAGAAGATTGGACCAGGCAAGGTCATAAAGAAATTTGGGGCAAACACATATGAGATTGAATTACCCGATGGGATCGAAATTTCACTAATATTCAATGTTGCAGATTTTTACCCTTACAAATAAAGAACATAGGATGAATAGACAGAGGTTCAATGGGCTAAACAACTGCCTGTAGCTGAAAATCTACAGATGGAAAGTATAATTAATAATAGGTCCAGCAGAAAGACTAGGAGAAAATAATATTTTGAATACTTGGTCAAATGGAAGGGAGATCCAGTTGAAGATGCCAGCTGGGAAGATGAAGCAGAAATTCAGAAGCATGGACAGACCATGCAAGATCTCATGAACAGGAGTTCATGAAAAATTTCAAGCGAGGGAGTATGATGCAGGAGCATTGTAAGCAGCCAACCAAGCAAGCAACGTAAAAGGCGGAAGACAGCTGGAAAAGCACCAGCGCACGTTTTTGAAACATTAATGTAATAAGTTAAAAGGAAGCGTACTTGCATATTGTAAACAAATCTTGAGCGATTCACTCTCATCTGTAGTAAGTAGAGGCATTTATGCGTAGTTAATGAAAGTAGGCAGATTTGAATGTAGATTAGATAGTTTTAGAGAGTAGGAGGGAAAACTGACTATAGACACCCTCATCTTTGTATCATTGTATCAATTAGAGATTATTATCATTGTAACATAAGCATAGAGTAGAAGGAGAGGGCTGTAGCAGAGAGTTGTAAAGAAGAACCCATGTATAGAAGCTTTGAATTAATATATGAAGCTTTGAATCAGACTCATGGTGTTATAATGTTTTCTGTGTATACATGCTGATAGTTTTTTTATTCTCTCTGTTATGCATTTGCTTTAATGCTGTGAATGTTTGATTTCATGTTGAATGTTTGAAGTCTGAGAGAGAGAGAAAGAGAGTGAGTTTCAATTGTTCCTCATCCCGAGTGAGAGTTCCTGCAAGGAGTGTGTAGACAAAGGTTCCGAGTTTATCTCTGAAAGCTCAGGAGGGATACCGTTGTTCTCATTTCAACAGAAGTGCAGGTGAAAGCACAAGAGCCATGCAAGGTGTGCGCAGGTTGGTTGAAAGCTTAGAACTTATCAACCAAGGGGTGAATCGAAAGACTGCTATTGCAGGGAGTGCACAGAGTCGAGATAATCAAATACTTAGAAGTATTTGAAAGAGTTGCCACAAGGAGTGCGTGCAAGAGTCTTTTGGAGACTCGAGGTTGCAAGGAAAGCTCAGGAGGGTTAGTACCTTTGAAGTACTCAAAGGGAGGCAAAGTGAAGTTTCTTTGCAGAAGGAAAGTCCCGGCGAAAGAACAATAGTTCATTTCGCAGAGGTTCTTGAGGGAAGGAGCGAATGGTTGAAATTCTCCATGGAAGAAGTGTCGAAGACCCGAGAGCCGTTAGATATTGCTGAGGAGAAAGGGGAGTTACGACGAGCGTTTTTCTAATTATAAGCTCAGGATAAATAAGGTCGATAGATTCAATCAAATGAGGGCCGTTGGATCTCCTGTGAACTCTCATTTCGGAGTTCGGAGCTTTGAAGGAGCAGAGGAATAGTGCAGGAGTTGCGAAGTGGCGGAGAGCCGAGAACTTGTGTGAATATGTGGCACATCTATCAGGTGGGGACCACAAGGGTGACAAGTGGTGTATACTTGTGCATCGAGGGGTCAACCATAGTTACCCTCTTACATCTCGAGATTTCACAAAGGGGAAGCACAAAGGGTCTACACTTCGACCTACATGATTGCAAAATTGCGAAAAGTGTGAAAAGGAAGTCAAACCGTCACTGACCATTGCATCTCGGGGTTTCGTAGAAGAGGAGCATGAGAGTTCAATACCCAAACTCACAAACTTCTGAAGTTGCGAGAAACGTCTGTGTAGAGACCATATCGTAGTCGCATAGGAGAGTAGGACTCGCGCCTGGGTTTAATCTACATAGGGAGAGTTTTACGAAGGACCTGTGGATTCACTGTACATTCCAGCGAAACAAAGGAGTCGCTTCGGCCCAAGGGAATTTGAAGTGATCCTGCACAAACCTCGACCCGAGGGTTTGGGGGTCTGCACCACAAGCGTAGTGGGGAACACATATAGAGGACTTGTCTTGGGATTCTGTTGATCGCATTTTCCATGGAGCTTCATGGGTCTCGAATCCATTCGAGGTCCTCTGTCGTCTTCCAGAAAAATTTCTTTCGATACCCTTGAGAGGTTTCGGGCTTGATACCCAGCTCATTGTGGTCCACCCGACTATCGACTGTACCCGCCTGGTGACTGTTTGCGCGCTGGAAACCTAGTTGCCTTTATTCTAGTGACTTACAGAGGTGACTGCGAGGGTATACCACAGTATCAAGGGAACACATCGGGCCATGATTTTCAGAGTATACCTGAAGGGTGCTTCCGTATTTTAGTTGCACTTGCACCGATATGTTTCTCTAATGTTGGTTGGTGTAACTGTTCTTCCAACTAGCTAGTGGTTTGATTGCTTTATCTCATAGGAACTCTTTCTAGTGTGTGCTAGTTTTCAATGTTAGTAAAATACCTAGGGTGTCATTGATATTCTCACAGTGGAATATCAAGAGCTCCACCGGTAGTGAAGGATTCTTGGCCTGCCACCAGTTAATTTGGAGCCACCACCGCCACCGCTAAGGCAAATACTTGACCAACAAGGGTCATTTGAGGCGACTGGGCCACAGGAAAATGTACTCGAGCCATCTCTAAGAGGAGAACACTTAAATCCGGAGGAGCCTACAATTTCTGACCTTGGGCCAAAAGCTCTCAGGCCATATAACTCCCTGGTCACTGACTTGTCGACGCCCATTGTGGTACAAGTTGTCCCTCCAAGGGTAACTCATCACAATCGTCAAATAGTCTTGCTAGAAGTGATGGAAGCAAATGTTCCTACTTTGTTTGGGAGTCCTCATACTCCCTCAATGATTGCCACCACAGGGGGCGTTCTGCCTCCTAACCCACCTTCGCTGGCTTGGACCATGATGGTCTCGACCACCTATATTTCGGGTAGTGGTTTGATTCCGTCTATGGCGACGATCACTGCTCCATTCACCTAGAGTGTGACAGGCCCTCCGTTCTCATACATAATGCCTGGCTTTGATATGAACTTTGTCCTTTCCTACTCCAGCCTATAGACCATGGTTCTAGGGGCAGGGATCTATAACACTCCTTTGTAAGGTTCAATGGGGGGCACCTCATCTCCCTATAACGTTTTCCCTTACGGTGGGGGTCATATACCTCCATCATCCCCCTCACTAGGTGGTGCTCCCCAATAGCACGTATGACCGAACACGAACTACAACTTGTTCAGAGCAGGTAGTCAAGGAATCTCTTCCAACACCACGCCCGTGGGTTCTTTACCATTCTCTTTGTTCGACACGTTTGGTAACAATTTATTCTCGTCAGCTGTCATCTCGGCTGGGGGAGACCCTGGTTTTGGATCAAAAAATCCTATGTAGGGTACTATTCTTGCACAGGGGGAAAACACATCACAAGGACCTTGGAATCCATGGTAGGGATCAGTTCCCTCGTCAAGGATGCTGACTGGGGGAAACCCCTTCCATGGCCATTGGAACCCCGGGCAAGGGTCAATACCTATGCCCATCGGATCAGCAGGGGGCAACCCTTTCTAGAATATTTGGAACACAATGTCGAGATAAATCCCTTCCCAGGCCTCAATGTCTAATTACAAGAGTCATTCGATGAAGTCTCAACAAGTGTAGTATCCATACACTAGCCACGGCCATGGTTTTTACTAGAACCCTAGTCAACAACCTAACTTTTCCTAGCAACCTTGTGCTAGTCAAACCCCATGCCACTTTTTCCCTGTACATAGTCAACAACCTAAGCTACCATTTCTGGCAACGTTGCATTTACCAGACTTCTCAAGATTGTTAAACGAACCCATCTGTCACGATCTAGGTTGGCTTCCCATGCCGACCATGTTTCCCTCAGACATTCCTAAGTTCGAAGGTAAGACTAACAAAGATCTAGAAGATCATGTGACCACCTTTAACCTATGGTGTTGGTCGAACTCGTTGAAAGACGACTCCATCTAGTTGTGTCTGTTTCAATGCACTCTTATCGGGAGTGCCACAAAATGGTACATCGAGCTCAACCGCTCAAGATACTCTACTTTTGGCGAATTGACAATGGTTTTCCTAAACCATTTTCAATTACTTGTGAGATACGATGCCGGCACCGAATTGTTGGCCAACTTTGAGAAAACAAAGGGTGACCATATCTTCGATCACATTCGAGAAAGGCAGCGTCGGAAGAGTTTGATAAAAGTACCAGTTCCACCAGCATTCCTGCTGGAATGGTTCCTTAAGTCTTTGGTACCCCAGTTATCCAAGGACGTTGCAACGTCAAGAGTGTTTTCTGAGGAAGAAGCGATACTGAAAAATCAACAACTAGAACTGATATACTCTCAGTATGGTTTACTTTATGGAATTTTTCCAGATGCACCACGGTCCATTCTTGACAAGACCAAATAGAATTTTGGACCACATGCCGATGGTATCGTTGGTTCAGCACAAGCAAAGCCTACTGATCATCTATCAAATCAATTGCAACAATTGTCTATACAACAGACAACGACCAACCAAATCACTGGTTCGGTTGCTCCCCCTACTCAAATGTTAGATGTACATAGTGTGTAATTGACAAACCTAAAGGCCAACTAGCAGGCTGATAGAAAGAAGAAACAATGAAAGAAGGGTAAGGGGGATAAGAAACCCACCAAAAATGATGGCGGGGGAAACACAGAGAAATTCGAAGTATGCATGTAACCTTTGCACGGAGGACCATCTGACTCACCTGTGCCCTTGACTCGCGGAGGCCCAAAAGTTATTGGTGCAACAAAAACTTGCTGTGTTAACGAATCCATTTCCTCATGGGAAAAATTTAACTCAAGCCTCTCTGAATGCGAATGGGGGCAGTCACGAACCCCCTTTTTCATCTAGTAATCCCCTGACCTTGAATGTTTATATGTTGAAATGTGATTCCCACATAGCAACTAGGACACATGATTACAAAATGCCAAACACTAATGAGAAGGGTAAAGAAGCTGAAAACCCATCTGTTCCTCTCCATCTCGAGAAGACGTTGGGTGAAACAATGAAACACATCCCGAAAGGGGCGTTCAAGAAAACTTACCACAATCCAAATGTGAGGGCCACCCATAACTACTTTGTGGTGGAGGATTTTTCACAAACCCCTTGTGTGTTGTCTACTTTGGAGGTTGTCCAGAGCTTCCCTTCACAGAGAAAGGCTCTGTTAGCTACCTTAGGATCTACTGAGACCTGTAATCAAGGAATGATCATGCTTGATACAACTGACTTAAAACCTCATCTCCGCTACCATGTGGCATTTCATATAGTAGTGGCTTACACCACAAAAATTTTTACACAAAATATTTTCTGCACGAAGGTTGATGAGGGTGCATTGACATACGTGATGTCCTTGGCATGTTGGAAGGCCACTGGCCAACCCATTTTTTCTCCGTCACCTACTCTTCTTACCGCTTTCGATGGTCGCTCGTTTAGATTGTATGGAATCATTCCTTATTTCCCCATGTAGTTAGGGGGGAAGACCGTGTGCGTTGAAGTTGAAGTGGTCAATGTGCCTCTCGACTAAAATAGCTTGTTAGGAAGGAGTTGGACCTATGCTATGCATGCAGTGGTCGCCAGAGTTTTTCAGGTCTTTTTGTTCCCACACGAGGGCCAGATCGTGTCCATTGATCAATTATCCTTATCCTGTCCTGACCCTTCATCGGGGGCATCCACAGTCCCGATGATTGATAATCCACAACCCGACATTGTTAGTGTAAGGGTTGGTTTGTGCCCACCTTTGATGGGTACTTTTGATTACCCACCTCCTTCTAGCGATGTCAAGTACATGTCGGTTGTCCTCGCCCAACCCAAGGCTGAAATATTTCAAGTATCACTGTTTTGTATGACTTAATTTAATGATCCATGGACTCTACCTTGCCCATCGGCCATGATGGAAGGGACAGGGAATCATGGCATGGCCATGCCTTTGTCCACAGTATAATTTGCGTACTCTATAGTCTAGCAAGCTTCCGCCGACCCCAATTTGACTCCCACACATGAGTTAGATCTAGTTTTTGAGCCTACCTAGGCTCAAGGTTCCCTCGCCACTACTTATTTCTTAGACTTGGTATTTCCCTCTGATGAGGCGATTATAGAGGCATTGACGAGTCCAAACAAACCTTGGGATGATCTCCATCAGAGATCTTTTTTTCTCTGAGAGTTAGGAAGAATTGAGGCGGGTGAATTCGTGTTGACTATGACTGGAGATAGGTCCTGTCCTATCAATTCTTTGGCTACACACGTAGTTTACACCGAAGGTAATATGGAAACCATCACTGAAATGATACCTATTTCAATCTCTAGAACCCTGGGTGTCATGGAGAATGTGTTCGTCGGAGTGGACTTCTCCCCTGAGGAGATTCAAATCTACACATATTTATTTAAGGAATTCTATGACGTTTTTCCTGGTATTACGAGGAAATGTCAGGAATTGATCCAAGAATCATCGAACATGAAATAATGATGTATCCTAACGCTAAGCCGGTCCGACATAAGCTTCATCCGGTAAATCCCAACGAAGCAACAACTATTAAGGCTGAAGTAGAGAAACTGCTCAAAGCCAGTTTCATCTACCCCGTTCAATTGACTCAATGGGTGTCAAATCCCATTCCGGTCAACAGAAAGTAGGGAACAATTTGTGTATGCATGGACTTCTGTGATTTGAATAAGGTATGTCCAAAGGATAATTTCACCACCCCATTCATTGACCAGATTGTCGATGAATGCGTAGGCTGTGAGGTCTTTTCTTTCATGGATGGTTTTTCGGGATACAATTAGATACAGATTAAGCCTGAAGACCAGCATAAAACCTCTTTTATCTATCCATGGGGTACATTCACTTATCGGTAATATGCCTTTTGGCCTCAAGAATGATGGAGCCACTTTTCAGTAGGCCATGTCTTTTTCTTTCCTCGATCTCAGACACAAAGTCAAGGCCTATCTCGATGATTTAGCATCACGATCTCATAAGAGAGATGATCTTCCCACACACCTACGAATTATCTTTGAGCGATGTCGCTACTATCGAATTCACTTGAATCTAAACAAGTGCATCTTTTGTGTGACGTCGAGTCATCTTCTAGGTTTGATAGTTTTGAAAACATGGATCATGGTTGATCCTCTAAAGGTTGAGGTGATAATTCAATTTCCTCCCCCATGCACAGTCCCTCAACTTCAGAGTTTATAGGGAAAATCCAAATTTCTTTGGAATTTTATCGCAAACTATGCTGATATCACTAAAGGGTTGATGCATTTACTGAATAAGGACATCCCTTTCTATTGGGACGAAGCTGCTCAATGTTGTTTCGAAGCGTTGAAACACGCCCTCACGTCTTCCCCTCTACTTTGACCACCTAATTATAATAAATACTTCTTATTGTACTTGGCCACTGCAGAGTTGACCATCGGTATGGTATTGGTTCAAGAGGACGATTTACTTGAAGAGCATGTGATTTATTACCTGAGACGAGGCCTGTTTGGACCAGAACTCAACTACTCCCATGTTTAGAAGTTTGTGCTGGCAACAATTCATGCTGTCCAACGATTCCATCATTATATTCTGCTTCACAATACCACCATCATTGTCATTGTGAATCTATTCCAATATGTGTTGACATGATGTATAATCGGTGGAAAGATCAGTAGATGGATTGTGATCCTCCAAGAATTTGACTTGGATTTTGTTTCTGCGAAATCTAAAAAGTTGCTGGTCTTTGCGGAACTTATCTCCGAACTTCCGATAGAGTTAGGTGATGTTACACCTGAAGAATCATCGATTAAAGGCAATCTCTTTATGATTTCATCTTCGGACCCCTGGTATGGAGATATATTAGTCTATCTCCAGACTTTGAAGTGCCCCACCTCTGCTTCTCGTGATGAGCGTCGACGTATATGCCATCAAGAAAAAAATTATCTCATTCTTGATGACACTTTGTATCTTGGGGGTGTAGATTGCATCCTTTTCCAGTGTCTCACTCATGAAGAAGTGGAATGCGTTCTTAATGACTGCCACACTGGAGCATGCGGTGGTCATTTGTCTAGGTTGGCAACATCCCAAAAGATTCTACGAGCCAGTTACTTTTTGTCGACGTTGATCAAAGATTGCGTTGAATTGGTCAAAAGTGCCACCCATGTTAGATCTTCTCATGGAAGATGAGGGCACACACTGCTCCTATGTTTCCCATCATTACATTTGGCCCCTTCACCAAGTGGGGGATTGATTATACTACATGCCACCCCCCTTCAGCCAGGGGGAACCATTATATCATCGTAGCAGTAGACTACTTCACAAAGTGGGTCGAAGCTATGCCAACATTCAAAGATGATGGAAAAATAGCAGCTCTCTTTCTGTTTAACCAGATAATAGATAGGTTTGACATCCTGAAGGATATTGTCACTGACCATGGCAGTCACTTTCATAACAAAATGATGTCCAACTTAACATCAAAGCTTGGGTTGAGGCAAGAACATTCATCACCTTACTATCCACAAGCGAATGGTTAGGTGGAAGCTGTGAATAAGTCCCTCAAGACTATTCTACAACGAATGATCAATTTGGCCAAGTCAAATTGGCATGAAGCAGTCTTCCCTATAGAATTCTAGATCCCATCTCTTAAGTTGGAAGTACAGTTATTGTGAGACACTTCACTGCTCAAGGAACACTTATTATATCTCGAGCAGCTCGATGAGCGACGTCGTGATGCAACCTTGGCTAACGAGGCTCATAAGCAATGAGTCAAGTGTCAGTATGATTGGTCCATTCATCCTCCGATTTTCTCCAAAGGTGACCTTGTCCTGGTCTATGACCAAGATAATGATCCCCTGGGGGCAGGCAAGTCCAAACCCATGTGGTTCGAACCTTTCATTGTGAAGGAGGTATTAAAGAAGGACACTTATTGTCTGGTTGACTTTGAGGGGAATGATTTAGAGGAGCCTAGAAATGGGATCTATCTCAATAAGTATTACTCGTAGGTGGGTCTCCCTGGGTGACTTCTTGTACGTATGTATAGTTCTTATACAATTTTATTTTTTGTCTTTTTGTGTTATGGATGTGTCATTTTTGACGTCATCTTTTTCACTGTGGCAGATGTTTAATGAAGCAAAGGTGTTCATTGGGTTCGTGGATGACTCCAGCTGACACAATCGGAGGCTTGCTTCCATATCTTGGGTGATCTTCACACCTCAAGGCCAGTTTCTATATTCTGGAGGTATCTGTTTAGGTGACACTACAAACAATGTTGTTGAATATAGCACAATAATAGAGTTTCTTTGTGATGCTTTGTCGCATGGTATCTCTCACCTCTGGGTCTACTTAAATGCACAATTGGTTGTGTCCTAGTTAAATGGTGTTTACCGCATTTATGATCCTACTCTACACCGACGATTCCTTAGGGTACGTCTCTTAGAACGATTCTTTGATTACATTACGTATATTCATGTTCCTAGGAGATTGAATCAAATCACAGATACTATAGCTAATCATGTATTAGATTGGCATATTGCACACACATAAAATAAGAACACACATACACGCGTACATACATTGTAAAAATGTGATCCATAAGACATAAAAAGATGTAAATACACACACACACACATATCAGAAGGCTCAGAGTACATAGGTGGGCAAAAGCGCCTCAAAAACTAATATGTCCAGTATACATCGTGGGGCTTATGCCCTCAAAAATATACAAAAGAGTGCCCTTGGCATGTAAGTGGTCCATCCTAAGATAAGCACAGGGCCTGTTGGCCATGCCATAGTGAACTATGATGTTTTCAAAATGTTGGAAGAGCTGGACCTAGGTCCATGGCACCCCAACTACATTAGGCTGCATAGATGGCGGGAGATCCTCGATCTCGGCCATGGGTATTGTACAAGTGAGCGCAGTGAGTTTCTGCTAGACCTGTCTCAACACTCTCTCAGCCTCTCCGGTTGGAGGTCCCCCTGCTGCTACTATTGGTTCGGTGATCACTGCTGGTACTACCTCTGGTCGAGGACACCGCCTGCTCCTCGAAAAATATTCTAGATGCACTGGTCCCACATCTGTACATAAATAGATACATAGTTGTAAGATACTCTGATTCACATAAAAATGATATATATAAAAAGAAACTAAAAATTAAAAAACTTTTAAAAACAAACATACCTATCTCTCCTTGCTCAACTCTAGGAGGTAAGGGCATGTTTGGATCCCTGGAAAAGTTGATCCCAACATAGGGGTAGTCCTATATCGTTGGAATTTGCCATGCCCACCAGTTAAAAAAGGTGTCATCGAAGGCCTCTATGGTCCTTCCACCACCCTGTCACAGTAGCAATGCTGCCCATCTACACACTGCTAGGGCGGAGGCCACATGCTCCCGTATGACCAAATTTGCAATGGTTTTTCGTTGATATTGCTACACTTATTTGTCGCAATTTCCACGAAAGCCGAGTTTTTTTTTCGATGGAATAATTTCGTCGCTCTATCGACGATCCAAGTGTGCGTGGAAACATCGACGAAATTATCTCTCCATGTGTCACCACCTTCAAGTTCAGTTAACCCTATGTATCGTCGCAATTACGACGAAACCTCGTCGCAAGTACAACGAACGACCGTGGAAATTATGACGAAATTTTGGCGCAATTGCGACGAAAATTTATGACAAGTCAAAAACTTATGACACAGATGTTGTATGTGCAACAAAAAACTGTGGCAACTTGTGACGAATAACCATGGCAATAGCGACGACATTGATTCATCAAGACCAAATTTACGACTAAGATGTTGTATGTGCGATGAAAACCTGTGGAAACGTGCGACGGAAGTTCATCGCTATTGCCACGGTGGTCAAAATGCAATTTTGTTCCAACGAACTATCGTCGATATTGCGACGATGGCATTAAGCTTTTAAAAAACAATTTACATGAGATATGGTATTACCATATTACATTGTAATATGGTATACCGTATTACAATGTAATATGGTAGTGCCATATTACATTGTAATATGGCATTACCATATTACATTATAATATGGGATTACCATATTACAATGTAATATGGTAATACCATATTACAATGTAATATGGTAATGCCATATTACAATGTAATATGGCATTACCATATTACAATGTAATATGGCATTACCATATTACATTGTAATATGGGATTACCATATTACATTGTAATATGGTATTACCATATTACATTGTAATATGGCAATGCCATATTACAATGTAATATGGGATTACCATATTACATTGTAATATGGTAATGCCATATTAACCCTCAATTAATTGCAAGCCAACATGAAGAAATATGAGCTTGGAAAACAATTATTGTTTTGTATGGATTTTGTAGTTAGAGGATGTGAATTTTGTATTGACCTAAGAAATATAAAATTCATTGTAAATTGGTTGATCCAAGATAATTTAATTGAACCAAGGTAATTCACGGGGCTAGCAAATTATTTATGAATGAAATGTCTCTTCAATGCACATTAGAAAAGGCAAGTATAACCTTTCAATTCATTGCAATTGAAAACCAAGTAACTGAATCTTTGACATGAAAGAATTGTAATTCATTAATATTAAATCTAATGAAACTTTCAATTTTATTTGAAATCAAAGCAAATTTTGCACGATACATAATGGCAGAACCTTTGATACAAAGAAGGAGTTGGATAACATAACACTTGAAACTTTTGTTGGTGCAATCATAATATACCCCAAATAAGATAAGG